>PVKN010024922.1:0-14290 GCA_004027915.1 Capromys pilorides | reverse complement strand
TACTCTCTCTCTCTCTCTCTCTCTCTCTCTCTCTCTCTCTCTCTGTCCCTCTCTGTGTCTCTGTGTGTGTGTGTGTGTGTGTGTGTGTGTGTGTGTCTGTTTCTCTCTATATATATCTTTGTCTCTCTCTATTTTTAATTTAAAGTAGAGAAAATGGGCCGGCGAGATGGTTCAGTGGTCTAAAGCACCTGCTTAGGAAAGCTCAGGCAACTGCAGGGACTGCGGTTCCGTCCCCGGCACCACATGCTGCAGCAGCCCCACCACCAAGGCAGACTGAGCCAGCCATAAAATAAAAATAAAATAAAGAAGCAAACAAACGAGCAAACAAATAATTTTTTAAAAAAGTTTAAAAAAATAAAAATAAAGTAGAGAAAATAAATATCCAAGGGCCTTACTTGAGGTAGGCAAAATCATAATGACAACAAATGACATGAATGAAGGTCAAATCTAGTATATCCTTCTTTTTTACTCTTTTTATGTGAATTTGCTGCTTCTCTATAAAAGGATCAGAAACACTTAGAATAGAAAGTTACCAGGGCCGGTGAGATAGCTCAGTGGACTAAGCACCTGCTTAGGCAAGTGCAGAGACTGGAGTTCCATTCCCAGCACCACATGATGTGCCAGCCCCGACCCGTGGTGCACGGAGCCAGCCACAGAGACTGGGCATGGTGCCACATGCCTGTAATCCCAGCACTTGGGAAACTGAAAACAGAAAGATCACTGTGATTCCAAGCTGTGTAGTGAGACCCTGTACCAAATATATTACCAAAAAAAAAAAAAGGAATGAAAGAAAAAATAAAATTACTGTATATACTGGTTAGTGCAGCTGAATAGCCTGTGTTCACAATAAAATGATTCCTAAGCTAAAAATACATTTACATTTTCTCTTTTTATGTGCATAGATTCATACAAATACCTGCCTTCTCTCTCTCTCTTTCTCTCTCTCAGTTTGAATGTCCATACTCTCAGATGTTATAAAAATATTTTAAAACATAGTTTAAAAAGTGGATATTTTAGTCTGTTCTTAAATACTTCTTTTTCTAGATTGCAGAAATACTGTGTAACATTGGTGTCAAGCTTTCCGAAGAAGAATTTGAAAATGTGTGGAATCTTGCATCAAAAAAACATCACAGAGGAGAAGTTTGTGTTGAGAACATCAGAAATGTTCTAGATGAACTACAGCATGCAGAGCGGATCAAGTGTAAAAAATCCTTGTGATAGTTTTGGAATTCATGAATGTAAATAAAAGAACTGTTAAATCTGTGTACAGCTAAAGTGTTTGCCCATTCTAATTTTAGATACATTAAAATTAAACAGTCACTCTGATTGGATTCATACTCCTTTGTGTTATTAATAGATTAGATTTTGGATTTAAAGATTTAAAAGATTATTTCCAATAAGCCACCCAGGAACTTGGTGAATGCATATATGTATTCATAATTTTTAAAAATGTATTTAGTACCAGGGTCTATGGGATCTTACTACACAGATCAGACTTATAGTGATCCTTGTTCTCAGCTTCCCAAGCGCTGGGATTACAGGTATGTACCATTAGGCCCATTCTCAGTTGTTGTTTCAGTGTGCCCAGGGGGTAGGGCTGGCGCAGCACAACGGGGATCGAACCTTTAAACAGGCTCTTTAGTCCACTGAGCTATCTGGGTGGCCCTATGTTTATAATTGATACCTCTTCCTTCTGCACTTTTCCCCTAACAAGTATGTATTGACCTTTTTCTCTTTTAATCACATTTGGCTTGAGGTTGACATTGTTAGCAACCAGAATAGCTACCCCCACTTTTTTTCTGGGTTCCTGTGGCTTGAAATATTGCTTTTTATCCTTTGACATTTAGTCTATTTATTTCTTTTTGAGTTAAATGTGTTTCTTATCTGCAACATGTATTGGCTTATCTTTGTCATCTTATTTTCCTACTGTAGGATCCCTCCTTTTTTGCCTTTGCTTAATTGCTTGCAGTGCTTGCTTTTTTTTTTTTTTTTTTTTTAATCATTGCAGTTGTGGTCATCTTTGTCTCTAAAATACTAGTCAGTATTCTTTGTAGGGTTGCTTTGGTGGTCATGAATTTCTTCAGTTGTTCTTTGTCATGGAAGTATCTGATGTCTCTATTTAATTTGATAGATATTGTTGCAGGATTCATCAATCTGGGTTGAATGTTGTTTTTTTTCAGGACCTGAAATATCATACTCCAAACTCTTCTTGATTTGAAGGTCAGTGTTGAGAAATCTGTCATGACTCTGATGGGCTTTCCATTATAGGTCATCTGTTTTTTCTCTCTAACAGTTTTAAATATTCTGTTCTTTTGCTCAGTTTCTGGGATCCTGATTATTATGTGCCTGGATGATGATTTATTTTGATTATGGCTAGCTGGAGTTCTATATGCTTCAGTTATGTATATATCATTCTTTTCCCACGCTTGGGAAATTTTGTGCTATTATTTCTGTAAAAATGCTTTGTATGTCTTTTGTGTTAACTCTAGCTATTTCATTGATACCTATTAGTCTTCTATTATTTTTTCTTTGCATCATCTTGCAGCGGTTGTATTATTTCCTGATTTCTCATTATTTTTAAGAGATGTTTCCTGTCACGTTCACTAACTATAATGATACATTCAAGGTTCAAAATTCTATCTTCTCTTTCTTTTCTTCTAGAACTAAATCATGTTCCAAAGGTCATTACACTCAGTTTAATAGTTTCTGCAATTTTGCAACCTGTCTAATCATGATACACAGTTCAAATCATCCAGTCATTAACTCTTGTCTGCTCATTCTACACTGGTCTATCTTCTGTTTCATTCAAGCAGTTATGCAAGCTCTGAATGGAACTCTTAATGTCCTGGATGTCAGTTTGGTTCTGTTTCACATATTCTAATTCTTTCCTGTATTGTTCATTTAATGTTTCTATCATTTTCCTATTGCCTTCTGCTTTTTAACCTGTGTTTTCCTTACATGTATTGAATAATTCTTTCCTGATTGCTGTCATTTCTTTTTTACCTGAGAGATTATTTCTGATCTGATCTCCTTCATAGCCTGTTGGAGTTCTTTCTTTACTTCCGTTGCTATTATCTCTGACATTTCACGTGTGTAACTTCCAAGTTCTACGACCTTGTCATCTGGACTTGTTTTGGGTGGGCCAGAGGTCTGAGATTGCCTTTTGTTCCTTCCTTTGGTCATTCTTTCTGCAGTGATGATAGATGGGCAGAGTGCAGGTCAGCAAGGCTCTCTGGAGAGTGAGAGAGCAGAGTAGGCTCACCAGGTTCCTGTTGTGTGGGGTTCAAGATGGCTTCCACCTCATGAAGGAGAGGAGGGCAAGCTGAAGTTGAAGATGACGATAAGAGCAAGCCGCAGTTGTGCAAGGCTCTCTTGAGGTGGTTTGGCTCTGCAGGGCTCCCGTAGGTCGCTGTGGTAGTCACGACTCCCCAGTGTTCTTCAGGTCAAGGAGTGGTGGCAGGAATCAGCAAACTCTGGTGGGAAGGTGGGGATGGGGTGCTATGGCTGCTGAGTCTCCCCAGCAGTCTTGGGAATGGGGGACAGAGTCAGCAAACTCTGGCAGGAAAGCTGGAGGGGCTGTTGAAAAGGTGACTTACATAGAACTTTTGTACTACTTTGTCATAAAGAAAGATAAACTTGTGTCTTTTAAAGGCAAATGGATCCACCTGAGATCAGATGTTAAGTGAAATAATCACATGCTCAAGTTACAATACCGCATAGTTTCTCTTCAATAAAAAGGCCATAGAATAAAAAATAAAATAAAAGATAGGTAATAGAGGGAAAAAAGAAATGATAGAGAGAGGTGAGAGAGAGAGTAGGAAAAAAATGCAGCCGGGGGAAGTGGAAGAGAAATGGATACGAAAAGAACAGAGAATTGGTTTGTGCATAAGCCAGCTCTTCACAATGCACATAATATCCATACTGCAAACAAACATGTACTAAAGAAAACAATGAGAAGGGGAACAACGACCAACATGAATATAATGCCCCTAACAAGCAAATCACAGAACATAGATCATAGTATTGCAACAATGCATGCTCAGGCAATTTTGAGGGGGGGGAAAGAGAGATAAATTAATGCCCACATTTATTGGTGGGGGTTGGGTCTGGTTTGAAATAGGGTTTTGCTGTGTCACTCAGGGCGGGCCTTGAGCTCCCTTTGTAGCCCAGGCTGGCCTTGAACTTTCAGTGGGCCTCCTGTCTCAGCCTTCCTAGTGCACCAGTGGGGCTGACTAAAATGGGACTTCTGCCTTCAGTGATGATTGTTAGATCTCTCGGACACACTTTCAGCTTCCGGAGATCACCACCATCTCTAAGGTATGCCAAGGGTTTTTACGGAAATGTACAGTGAAATCGCAGCAGGCGGCACCCAGAGGCTGTCGGTGCTCATTATAAGCCATCTGGCTTGCACTTGCTGCCAGATGTCTGGCTGAGGATTTCATCAAGGTCCTCTGGGGACTTTGCAAAGGTTGTCTTCCTTAACATCTGATCAGTGGGAAACTCTCTGGGTTACCTTCTGTGAAGGCCAGCATTGCGGCTGCTTGCTTGATGGGTGTTTGTTTTCATACGCTATGAAGAAACATTTGCACTTGGCCAGTGTGAACTGCAGTCATGTTTGATGAAGCCAGTGGCTTGATTATGAAACCGGCCCCCTTCCACCCCATCAGCTACTGAAATGTTGTATGAGATTGTATCTGGTGCTCAGGGTATTACGAGAAACGTGAATGCTAGCTCTCTTTTCACATAGAATAGTATGGATATCTTATGATTTGCATTTCTTAATTTTTTTAAACATTTGTTTGTCACAGGGTCTGACTATGCAGCTTGGACTCATAGTGATCTTCCTGTTTTCAGCCTCTCTAGAACTGGAATTACAGGCATATGCCACTATGCCCAGACTCTGTGGCCGGCTCAGCCTACCCTAGGGGCAGGGCTGGCATGGCATGTGGTTCCTGGGATGGAACTGATGTCCCTAAGCTTGCCTAAGCAGGCGCTTTAGTCTGCTGAGCTATCTCCCTGGTCCCCAGTGACTTGCATTTGTTTTTCTTTTCTTTTTCTTTTTTTTTTTTTTTTGTGGGACCAGGGTTCAAACTCATGACCTTGTACTTGCCAGGCAGGCATGTGTGCCACAGAGCTATCTCCCAACCCCTACTTGCATTTCTTGCCTTTGGCTATATTAATAAAGTATGAAGAATTATCATTTTGATCAATATGCCTTTGATATTTCTATTTGTTTGTTTTTTTGGAGACAGGGTCTTTCTATGTAGTGAAGGCTAGCCTTGAGTTAGCTCATGTAGCCTAGGCTGGCCTTGAACTCATGGTGATATTTTTACCTCAGCCTCCTGAGGGCTGCGATTACAGGAGTGTGCCCCCTGTAACGAGTGAGGCTTCTAACTCATTATTTAGATTTTCTACTACTCTATTTGTTAAAATGATCATCCCTTCCCAAATTGTGTTGCATCAGACACATAGTACTGATCTCTTAATTTTCATTTGCAGCCAATCAAAATCCCTAGCACAAGTCTTCTCTCTCTCCTGCTTTCCTTGTTCTCGCTGTGAAGTATTAGAATACCCGGTGTGTTTGATTCACCAATTAGACCCCTCCTGAGGAGCAACCAGGGAACATTAGATCTGAGTAGTAAAGCTGTCGTTCATGACCTTAAAACAACACTGGTCCTTATAAATCTGTGGCTTTTTAATTTGTTAGAGGGAAACATCTATGCCTTCTTTATCAGTTTGTACATTTGCTTTGATGGTTATAGAGATAGAGAATATATGAGCACCTGGCACCGTTTCAAGTTAGTAAACATTAATCCAGAGCCTCAGGAGCGAGTCCGTCCTGCCTGCTCTAGGCATCACTGTGTTCGCCATCTGTTGACTTCTTGGTTCTTCCTTCATCTCTTTATTATTCTTATTTTATTAAATGGACTCCATTATTGACTTTGGTAGAGGTGACGTTTCTCATTCTTTTACTGTGCTAGGCAATTTAGAAATACCTACCACAACATTTCTATTGCTTGTCATTGACTGCCTTTTATTGAGAGAGGGTGTCCCCATGTAGCCTGGCTTGGCTTCAAATTCACAATCTTCCTGCTCTCACCTCCTAAGTGCAAGGATTACAGCTGTGCATCTCCATGCCCAGTTTCTATTACTTATTCTATGCTTTGAACAAAGGCCCTCATTTTATTTATTTTTTTAGATGTGCATCATGTAATCTTCCGGAACTTTTACCCTGATTGTATTAAATCTAAAGATCAATTTGAAGAAGTTAATTTTTTTTTTAAAGACTTTAGTTTTATTTTTTGAGATGGGGTCTCACCAACTAGCTCAGACTGGCCTTGAACTCACGGTGGTCCTTCTGTCTCAGCCTCCCGAGTACTGGGATTATGGGTGTGTACCACCATGCTTGGCTTTAAGAGTTCTTTTATATCCTGGACACAAATTCTTTTTTTTTTTTTTTGGAACTTTACACTTGCCAGGAAGGCACCTATGCTGCTGAGCTGTCTCCCTGGCTCACCTGGGACATTTTGTGGCTGCTTTGTACTCGTATATGTTGCATATGGATTGCTAAATGTCATAGTATTCCTTGCTTGACTTAGACAATAGTGCTAGAGACAGTAATATTAGAAAGCCTCCTAGTGGTCTTTATGTAAACTTCTATAAAATAGAACTCTAAATATGGCTCAGACTTAGAAAATATACATGCCTGTATATGAAACGCAGAACTCCTTTTGCCAAATAAATGACATTATGACAGCAACCATTCTTAAAGATTTGGAAGACAGGGTTCATTGGGACAAAGTGGCTCTGAACCCCCTCTACATGCTAGAGGAAATGTCAGTCCTGCTCTGTTTCAGTTTCTGTTCTTTGACCTTACTCCTAATTTTCCTACCTCTTTATACTTTCCTTTTTAGAGGTATGTGAAATTAGAAAAACTCTAGACTATTCCAACTAAGTGAATCCTTAGGAAATGAGTGTTTGTTAACACTGAACATAGGGATGTCATTTAGAGAAAGGACACATACCCCATCTCTGGGTCAAAGGGGACAAAGAGTGCCATGCCAGACCAGGAGGACATATATGAAAAGCCATGTCCAAGCTTAGTGTTCTGGGCAGGTCTCCTTTAGGAGGCTAAACCTGAAACAGTGGAGAGAATTGACTTCTGGGTCACCAGAAGGAGCTATCTTCTAAAACAGCACAGTTATGGGACCAAAGCACATTTAGTGTGAGGGTGGATCTCCAACATTTTCTCTTAGGTTTAGTTATCATTTAGGTGCATAAGAGATAAGTTGTAGACTTTCAAATCTTTACTGTACAGTGCTAGGTAAATTATAAGTTCTTTATCATATATGTATTTTGCAGATATTTTCTTTGGTCTTTAGGTATTTTTCCCTTCCCTCCCCTTCTTTGAATGGAATCCAGCGATGCTCTACTACTGAGCCACATCCCACATTTTAAAAAAATAGTTTCATTTGAAACAAGGTCCTGGTGTTAACTTGCAGTTTTCCTGACTTAGCTGATTGAATAACTGGGGTAACAGGTGTGTCTCACTGTATCAAGCTTTTTTTTTTTTTAAACTTTTAATTGTGTCTTTCTAAGAATACATATTCTTCTCCCTGCCGCACCCCATCACTAGAGACTGAGCTCAGGACATTTGTAACTAAGCTATATCCCCAGAGCCCCTTCTTTTCTGGAGATGGGATCTTACTCCATCATTAAGTTTCCCAAGATGGGCTCAAAATTGTGAACTTGCTGGTTCTCCTACCTGGAATTCCAGCACTCAGGGAGACAGAGAAAGGAGAATAGAAGTTTTAAACTTTGATGAAGCCCGCTTTATCAAATTTTTCATTTCTGGATTGTGCTTTTGGTATCTTCTTTGTGAAAGATTAGTCTAATTCACAATCTCAAAGATTTTCTATGGAGTTTGAATTGTTTGGCCATTATTTTGAAAAGATTTATTCTCATGTTGAAATAATCCCCTTTACACTTAGGTCAGAAATAATTTTTGTGTTGATTTATACTTTGTTTCGCCAACTTATGTTTATCCTTTTTTTTTTTTTTTTTTTGTATTTAGAACAGGGTCTACAGGATCTTACTATGTAGATTGGACTCATAGTGATTCTGCTGTCAGCCTCCCAAGCGCTGGGATTACAGGTGTGCACCCCAAGCCCAGTCTCAATCACCATCTCAGCACACCCAGGGGATCAGCTCTGGCCACTGCACTCTGCCTAAGCAGGCGCTTTAGTCCCCTGAGATACCAGGTCGGCCCTCTGTCCTTTTACCTATACCACACCATCTTGATTGCTATAGCTTCATGATGTCTTAGAACCAGCTAAGGTGAGTCCTCTGATTTTACTGAGTATCCAGGACTCTCTTGGCTGTTCTAGTTACTTAGCTTTGCTTTGCTTCATTTTAGAATTGATTAATTATTTAAAGACAATTGATTTGCTGGGTTTTATAATCAGTTTGTACAAACGTCTTGCTTGGATTCCAGCTGGGGTGTGTCACCCTTGTAGGCTGTGGGACCTGACATACTGTCTCTCCCTGTGGTAAGCGTAGCTCCAACCCTAGTACCGAGACACCAGCTGCGTGTTGCTGCTGTTTCACCAAAACTACTCAGTTTCTGGAATATCGGGGATGTGCCCCTCCCTCGCTTCTTCCTTCTGCTCTTCTCTCCTTCTGTTTTATTCTGTACAAACTTGCCGTTGCTATATCTAAAATATTGTAATACTCTGCCTATTTTATAAAGTGTATTTTTAGCCTAGCATTTTAGGGACTGACATATTCTTTAAATTTTTAAGGGCTATTTCCTTTGATTTCATTTTATGCCATTCCTTTTCTTTGGTCCTTTACTTCTGCAAAAGAGAAACCATGTGGGCACAGGATCCTGAGTTCAATCCCCAGCACCGCAAAAAAAAAAAAAAAGAGAGAGAGAAACCACATGGGCTTCCTGTTACTGCCTTCTACCATGTTCATACTGTTTTTTCCTGAAAAATCTTTCCACCTTCCCTCCTTATCATATACATGCATAGTTTATGCATATAAAATTTAAACATTCCATAATTTACATATACATATATATCAACTCTATACCTTCTTTAAAGATTAAATTTTACAATACTTTTTAATTGACTATAGCCTGCCTTTCCCATAAATTCACTTAGTTCTCTTCACACATTCAAAAGACAGTGATCCCTTTGTATTCTGTTGTGATAATTGGCTATATATTTGCCTGTTATAGTTGGTTTATTTATTTTTAATTTTATTTTTTTGGCGGGACTGGGGTTTGAACTCATGACCTTGCACTTGCCAGGGAGGCACTTCTGCCATGGAGCTATCTCCCCGGCCTCTGCTTATTTATTTCTTTTCTTTTCTTTTTGGTGGCACCAGGAATTGAACTCAGGACCTTATGCTTGCCAGGCAGGCACTTATTCCACTTAGCTATCTCCCCAGCCCCTGTTAATTTATTTATTTATTTATTTATTTTTGTCTTTTTGAGACAGCGACTCACTGTGCTGTTCAGGATGGCCTTCAGCTCACTTTTATAGCCCTGAAGATCAAACTCACACTGATCCCCCTGCCTCAGCCTCCCAAGTGCTGGCATTACAGATGTGTGCCACCACGCCCAGCTTGTTATGGTTTGTTTATAGCATAGTTTTCCTGAGGACATATCTAAATTTTAAAATAATCTCTGGATTTCCATCATTTAGCATATAATGATTGTCCAATTTTTAGGGAATTAATGAAAAAACATATGGTCTAGATTGAACAATGACAATCATATTTTATCAATCACAGAATATTAGAAGAGCTGACGACCCTCTCTGTGCATGCACCCCGCCTGCCCGCGCCCCTGTTCAGTGGGCAGCTGGCCTGGTCGCACCCCTCTGCTCCACCCAGCTGTTTTCCCAAGTAAGAACTCTCCTCCTCACATTCATTCCCCCCACCTCACTCGTGTGCCCCAATTTTGTCCTCAGCTATACAATTTCCACCAACACCAAATGCACATAACAACTATCATATATTCAAAAGATTATAGGCCTGTAATCGCAGCACTCAGGAGGCTGAGGCATGAGGGTCACAAGTTCTGTCCCAAACTGGGAAATTCAATGACTTAGGAGGATCCTGTCTCAAAAATAAAGAAAATAAAAAAGACAAAGAGCTGGCAGTGTAACTCAGTGTAAATGTACCTGAGCTCAGTACAGCAGATTCAAAACAAGACAAAAGCAAAACTTTAAATGATAGGAGTTGATGATAGGCTGCTTGCCAGTGAGTTTATGAAAATGGTAGGGTTGGGCTGGGGAGATAGCTCAGCGGCATAAGCGCCTGCCAGGCAAGCACAACATCCCAGGTTCAATTCCTGGTACTGCATGCCACGTGGCCAAAACTGGGAGTGGTGGCACAGACCTGTAATACGAGTGTTGGGGAGGCTGAGACGGGGGGATCATTATGAGTCTGAACTCCATAGCAAGACTCTGTATTTTTAAAAAAAGAGAAAAAGAAAATGCTAGGGTTGTTGTCATTTCTGGGGCATGACAATAGACCTGAGTAGATGGAAAATAGGACCACTGGGGATTTCAAACACTGATAATTCTGGTGGGTTCTGTTTGTTTGTTTCTTTTTGAGACAGGGTCTCCCTACATGAAGTTAGCCTTGATCTCACTATGTAGTACAGCTTGGCCTTGAACTTGTGATTTGCCTTTCTTGGACTACCCAGTGCTGGGATTGCAGGCACGTGCCGTCATGTCCGGCTATCTGGTGAATCACCTACGTGAATGTTGATATCACAAAGAAAGAAGACCACACCCATGGGCATGTGGGGTGGGGGAGACAGAGGAGAGTGAGACAGAGAGACAGAGAGGAAGAGAGAAACAGAGAGAGAGAGAGGAGAAAGAGGAGAGGTATTACATATTTAAAATGTACAATGAAAACCACACGTTCAAGGAATAGCTTTATATATATATATCCGGCTATGGCCGGCTCAGCCTGCCCTGGGGCTGGGGCTGGCACAGCATGTGGTGCTGGGGGTTGAACCGCGGTCCCTGCGGTTGCCTAAGCTTGCCTAAGCAGGAGCTTTAGACCACTGAGCCATCTCGCCAGCCCCTCAAGAAGTAGCTTTCACTAAAACATTTTGTAGCCAATTTTGTTCTTTTAAAATTTATGTATGTATATATGAACTTTATTTATTTATTTATTTATCTATGTTACGGCTGGCTCAGCCTGCGCTGGGGGTGGTGGGGCTGGTGCAGCATGTGGTGCTGGGGATCGAACCACGGTCTCTGCAGTTGCCTAAGCTTGACCTCTGAGCCATCTCGCTGGCCCTATGTATGTATGTATGTATGCATGTATGTATGTATGTATGTTATAGCTGGCTCAGGGATCAAACCACGGTCCCTGAATTTGCCCAAGCTTGCCTAAGCAGGTGCTTTAGACCCCTGAGCTATCTCGCTGGCCTTAACTAAAACATTTTAAACTTGTCCTCAGGAAGGTTTTGCATATATTTTTATCTCCTATTTCCCCATCTGTATATACATCTGTCTGTCTATCCATCCACTCATTTATGTGACTAGTAATCATCGCTTATCTGTGCTTTGTTTAAATAGTTTTGAAAGAATCCTGTTTTCTGAAGGCAGCAGCAAAGAAACCTGCCTTTTCATTTTCAGCGGTAGGGGGCACCCTAGCATTTCTAAAGTTTCACGTCGCTGACAGTAGAACAGCTACAACCAGCTTCATGTCATTTTCTAAAAAGATGTTACTAAGCTGGAGGAAGGACACTGTTTACCGTGCACTTTGTAAAGTTCGGGGTGAAGCATGCAGTTTCTCCCCGCTCCGTACTCGCTGCAGGAATTAGGCTGGCAGAGAAAATCTTGAATGCAAAGGTCGGAAGTTTGGATCTCGCGGTGTCGCCTCTTGGTGACACAAGTAAAGCAGTACGAAATCTTCAGGGTGACAAACACCTTAACTATGTTGACCTCCACCATGTTTCGAATCGCCTTATTAATAGTGAAATGTCTTAAACCCACAGAACCTTTTAAATCTTCTCTATCCTCGCCCAGGCTCATAAACTAAATACAGTTTTGTTCACACCATAGGTGACTAACTGTGAAACTTGGAAATATTATTCGGGCCAGTAAAGAGTAATTTTATTTTATGTAATAACCACTTATGAAAACTCACCGTGGCTTGGTGTGAAGAGCTGGGCTAGTTAGAGGTTAATACCCCAATCATAAACTAACAATGAGAAGAGACTAGGTGGGTTTTTCTTTTATAGCAAAACATTTACAATAATAACCTTGTAAAAAATAATGATATCTATTTAAAGCTCATTTATTTCCCAGCTAAGTAGCAATTTCCCATCACTCAAAATGCTAATAATTCCTCCTGAAACCCCAGGGATAATCCAATTTATGTGTGTTCATTTAAAAAAAAAAAAAAAAAAACTGGTTAAAATAAGCAGGTGATTCAGTTTTAATAATGTCTGTCCTGCTAGCAATAAGACGGTCTCAGTTGCAAGCAAGTATATCAACAAACAGATTTTCTTTAATGCACACGGGGTCTCATATCATTCCCAAATTAGCCAATTAGCATGATGCTATTGGAAGAGCTAATTAAAAAGTGCATTTAGACGGAGAAATGCTTCCTGAGAGCAATCGGGAACTGACAGCTCTTATTCCACCTGTAATTACAGAGCTTGCGTTCCCCCTCTATAGCTGGAGGTCTGCTGCTTCCGTCTGAGCAGAGGAAGGCGCTTCGCATTTCCTCTTGCAGCGGACTCCAGAATGCTCTGTCAATACTGTGAATTGATCAGTGCGCTTCTCTCTTTATAAAAAGCACCCCCGGGAGCCGGGGAGATAGCTCTGTGGCACAAGTGCCTGCCTGGCAAGCGTAAGGTCATGAGTTCAAACCCCGGTCCTGCAAAAAAAAAAAAAAAGAAAATCTTCGAATAAAAGGCACCCTCGGAAGTCGGAGGGTGATTAACTAGAAACTAGACTGAAGCTGAAGCGTCCTAGAGAGCTAGCCTGAACTCTGTCCTGTTGAGAATACTTGCATGACGAGACTCCTTGGTGGAGGGTCAGAGCAGGACATCTTGCAATAAGCAAGTAAGTAGGCTCTGAGAGTCCAAAGAGAAGAATGTACCAGGCCGAGGTGGTGGTGGTGAGGCAAGACAGGTGGTAAATAGGCATATTTCATATTTGATATCCTCCAAGCTACTGTTTTTCAAATTTCCAGGTACAGATAGGTTCCTTGTAGACCTTGTGAAAATGCAGATTCTGTGCCAAGGAGGGCCCGGGATTCTGCATGTCTGGATCCCTGGGGCTGTGGTGCTGTTGGCTGGGCCGTCTCACGTGGAGTGCTGAGGCTTTAAGCTTGCGGCCCTTTCTGTGAAAGTGCTTTGTGCAGATCAACCTAGAGTTATCCGCACTCCTAGGATATACAGGTCTTTACTCTTCTCATTCTGGCTGTCTGCATGTAATTCCCTTTTTCTATTGTTTCTTTTTTTAAAAAAACTAACCTTTGCAGGAGGCCAGGGAGATGGCCCAGTGGGATAAGCATCTTCCTGGCAAGCATGAGGTCATGAGTTCAATCCCTAGACCTCCCACCCCCTGGAAAAAAACAAATAGACCTTAATCTTTTCAGAAAGCTGGCAGGAGATGACCCTGGAAGAAAGGATTAGTGCTCAAATTAATACTTGGAATAATTGTTTCCTCATGTATAAATACATACCAAGGCTTGAACATCATTCTCTTAAAATGTGATTTTTAGTTTTTAATGCTGTCTTTTTATATACTGAAGACTTGCCTAAACGGCTCCAAAGTTTATTATTATGGCCGGCTCTGCCTGCCCTGAGGGTGGGGCTGGCGCAGCATGTGGTGTCAGGGATCAAACCGCGTCTCTGCCGCAGCTTAAGCTTTCTTAAGTAGGCACTTTAGACTGCTGAGCCATCTCACCAGCCCAAAATGGCTCCAAAGTTGCGTGAGGATCTCTGCACGTTTCTGCTTTGGAGTCTCAATTTTTACCTGGCGTCAGATGCCCGTCTAGGGTGCCGCATCGCAGTTAGCTGTCCTGTTTCCTTAGGCTACTCTTGGCTACGACGGGTTGTCAGACTTGCCTGGCTTTTGGTGACCTTGACAATGGTGAGGGGCCCTGATTAGGTATTTTGTAGAACGATCCTAAGTTAGAATTTATCATTGGAACTTGTCTCCTATTTTTCTTGCCTTTAGACTGGTGTTAATATATTTTTGTGGGAAAACTACAGATATAAAGTTTCATGTTTATCACATTATAGTAA
>PVKN010024921.1:0-14290 GCA_004027915.1 Capromys pilorides | reverse complement strand
AATCTTAATTCTGAGTAAATAAAGGTGATTGAATATGAATTCCAAAAGTTCAAATATTTGTGTGTTTCAGTATAAGAAAGTCATGTAGTTGATATTTTCATATACATTTAATGAATTATTCAGAGGATTATCTGTACAAAGAAATTAATATTAATCTAAAGGCTTCAATCCAAGATCACTGACACATGAATTAGCACATACAGGAGGCGCCTAGAGTCAGCTTTCTCCTTTATGTGCTGGTCTGTGATTAAAGAAAGTGTTTTGTGTAGTTACTATCTTGCACACAAATTTAGATTGTTGGAGGACTGTCAGGTGCCTAGAGATCCCTGGCTCTTTAGGCAGCAAGCTCTAGTGCCTCTGCAGGGACAAAGTGGTGCTATCTGGCCACTAATTCCCCCTGTGCGTCTGTCGGTGAGCAGATGTGAACCACTAAGGTCGTGTCACCGGCATGTCCTCCTCACTCAGGTCAGTGATTCTTCCTCACCACTGTCACAAAGTTAATGGAGAATTTAGGAAGTTAAATGTCGGCCTTAAAAACTGAAGCAATGGCTCTTATTTATGAAGGGCACTTTGGTTGCTTAATATAAAAGTCCTCAGAGAATAAAGTAAATGAGGGTGCCAGCAAGTGGAATGGGAAAAAAATATGTAAACATATTTGTAGAGGAGAGATCCAGAAGGCGTTGAACTTTTCATCTCCTGTCATATCCTAAACTCAATATATATATTGATACAATACATATACATATATATGTATATACATATATATGTTATATACACATTAACAATATGTGTGTGGATTGTTAAGCTTTTTCCCCTATTCGCGCCAGTTACCTTTATTTTTTATACTCTCTTCATAACTACATAAAATAAATTATAACATTTTCTGTTCAGTGGGCAAGGAAGCTGAGGCTTAGGAGTCTAGCTGAAGGCTCTTTAGAGCTGCACCTACCAACTCCAGAATTTGGCTCTGGAATATTCTACAAGATACCACAAACAACAATTCTGTGATGGGTAGGTGCCCTGTACCATGTGAAAATGGCAGCCCTTTAATTCTGCCCTGTTGCTTTGGGCAAAGGCAGGGTACACTTAAACTCATGATTCAGTTAGTCTGTCAGTGAATAGTCAGGGGCTATAGTGAATAACCTGAACAGTATATTTTTCCTGCTTTGAGACCCTTAAGAGAAGACAGCAATGAGAATGCAAAGGTGATTTCTATTACTCCAGTTTGGGAGAAATGGTTTCTTGTAAGACTGTGTTTTACAGGTCAGTGCCAGATTGATTCATATTCTGTCTGCAATGGAAAGAAAGGATAAAATCACTTATCTAACACGGAAAGATTCTTTAAGTTAATGGGAAATGAGTAGGCTTTTTAAAAAGATGGAAATTTTTCTTCTTTGACATTTTCTGCTATGCTGACATTTTCTGTGGTGTTTGATTGGGGGTGAGACCTTTTGGAGCTTATTTGGTTTCTGCTTTTCTTAAGCAAATCAAGCCCTTTGTTTCAAGCTATTTCCATTTATTCATCTCCATGTTTGTAGGGACTCACTCCTGTCTCAGTACCCCTGGGAGAAACAGCAGCAGAAATGAAGAAAACATAGACAAGAAGACAAGAGCTGGGTCAGGTGGTGGCCCGGGTGTGACTGGCAAATGACCTCAAGAGCAACAGTAGGGGTGTTTATTGATAGCTTTGCAAAGTTAGTATTATATGATGCAAGGTTTATGATATTGACCAGGCAGAGTGCTTTTCTCAGGGCTAAAGTAGCTCAACTGCTGTAAGCACTGAGGTCTAGTCCTGCTCTCACACTTGTGACCAATTTCCAGCTTCACATTTTGAAGGAATATGTCTTCCCTAGCAGATATTAAGTTGTTTACACTTTGTGTGAATTTAGACGTTAGTAGTTGGCATGATTTCTATAATTCTTCTTTGTTTCAGAAGCACATATTTACACATATGTACATTTCAAGAAGGAAAGGAAGGTATCTCTATTTTAAGGGAATCTGAGTATTTCACTTCCAAAAGATACACATTTATGAACACCAAATGCATATTTAGGTAATGCTTGTGATTTCGTTGGACTCTGTTTTCATCAGCAGGATGAATAAATCAGCACAAGACTCCCCCATGGTCTAGAAAAATGCAACACCCTTTCACCAAGGAGCACAACCGAGAGCTTCCTGGCCCAAACTCCGAGGCCAGCACTGTGCTGTCCACCGGGCTCCTGCATTCATCGCCACAAGGGTGGGATGATATGAATGCACAGCTTTCATGGTTTAAGAGTCAAAGAATGACAGCCTTTCAAGAATCAAAGAGACTATCAATTTGTTTTAGTCTATGAAGTAAAACACACCTATTTTGTTATTTTTGCACTTTAAAAAATGGCAGTGCAATTCAAAAAAGAGAAAACACCAGCATGATCTTTGTTTTGCAGATGTACTCAACACCCATTTCCTAGGACTGGCAAAAGCAAAGTGCCTCAAACAGGGTAACTACAAAAGGCAGAAGCTTACCTTATTGCAGTTTAGGACAGAAGTCCAAGGTCAGTGTCTATTTGGTTGTTTTCTTTTGAAGGCTCTGATTTAATATGAATTCTAGGCTCCTCCCCTTCCCTTGTTATCAGAACCCATGATGCTCCTTGGCTTAGAGTTCACACATTATTTCCAATTCTGCCTCTACTTTCCCCCTGCATATGTTTGTCCAAATTTCCCTTTTATGAGGATATCATTCATGGCTCAGGACCCACCCTCAACCAGTATGTCCTAACTTTAAATTGACTACCTATTCAAAGACCTCACTTCCAAATAAGGTCTCAGTTATAGGTACTGGGGTTAAGACACAAGCATGTCTTTGGTAATGCAATTCAATCTACACTGACACTCAATACGATGCATTGAGTGTTGCATGTAAGTGAATTCCTATTCTAAGACAGTCCGTGGTTGACTGGGTCATCAGTGAGCTATGGATTACACATTAGTTTCATTACTGCAAACGTTGCATTAATTATTGTGGCTGTCTTCTAACATGTTTTGAAACTGTCTCTGTGTTCTGTCTTATTAAAAGTAAAAAAATAAAATGAAATAAAATAAAATAAAAATCTTAAAGGCTATTCAAATATTTTATATCTCTAGCACAGTGGTGGCAAAACTATGGTGCCTGTGTTTTTTTTTTTTTTTTTTTAAAACAAAAGATGTTAATACATGAGTTGTGCTTTTTTTTTTTTTTTTTCCTAACCTAAAACCTCAGTATTCAGGTTTAATTGCAGTGTTGGCATTTTGTGATAAATAAGTGTTTTGGGTTATAGTTTGGAAAATATTCCCCATCACTGCTTTAAAAGGATACTAGCTTTAAATGATTCAGTGGAAGATTAGCAAGTGAAATCTTGTATCATATGGTGCTTTCATACTATTGACAATTGCTGTAAAAAGATGTTTCAAAGGTGCTATTTTTAGTAGTCTATGTAGTCCACAGGAATTAGGAAAATGAGTCAGGATATAGATGTGGCCAGAAAAAGAATGAGAAACTTCAAAGTTCCCAATGCTCAAACTTGTTCAAGGAAGATGTGGTGGATCCTGGAAGCTAACAGAAAAGGTTGGGAAGGCAGGGTCTCGGCACTGAGCATGCTGGATGACTTTGTTCTTGGGCAGGGACAGCTCTACTCTGGCTTCTGCAGCTAGTGATGTCCTGAAATGCTGGGATAAGAACCTCTGCCTATCCTCAGCCCAAGGATCCCCAGAGGCTATAGAAGACTACGAGAAGAGCCTGCCTATTAGCTTGTGTCTTTAAGAACTAGGGGAAGTAGCACAGGATAGGAGGACTCCTTTGGCATAAGGTCTTCTGCCAATCAAAGGCAAATTAGAGGACTCATCACAAACAACTCACTGAAAAATAAGGAAAAATTCCCCAACCAGAGGCCTTCATGCTACAGGGAATTACTCATAGTCAGACATCTCGAAACTCTTAAGAAACCATAACTTGTTTGGTGAAAGGAAACATCTGTGGATTTCACTGTCAATGAAAGCTGTCTTCTACTATGTGCTGAGTCATGTGCTTACATATGAGGGCATTGGGAGTAGCTTCTAGGCTTCCTGGGCTCTTCAGAAGAAAGATTGCCATGGGGTGTGGGTGGGGTATCCTTCAAATGAAGTGGGCTAGATCTATAATGTTAAGGATAGATATGAACATTACTCTGTGAATCCTCTAAAATGTTATGTGACATTTCATTTAAGTTTTTTAGATGTGCTTTTGTTGGAAACGAAAATCCATAACTTTCTGTCAACATTCCAATGGTTCTATAATGAAAAAAAATAAAAATATCTAATTTGTAAGAATGCAATGAACTGTAATCTACTCACTCTGATTTTTCTGACCTAATAAAAATTTTTTTTTTTTTTTCACTCTGGACTTACGCTTTTTGTGAGATTTCTTCTTTTTCTTGGCCTCCTCCTTTAACCCTCATTCCTTTGGGCTCCTTTCCAGACTTCAAATTTTAAATTTCATCTCTTTGAATTTTCTTGTGTAAAAGAGATTCTTTTCCTAATTATTCTCTTAGAATTTTGTTTACTTCCTCCAAGGTGCTTACTGAAGCATGTACCTAATTTGCTTAGTTTTACCCTACCTCCCATGTTGTCTGTCTTATTTCTTTTCAAATTCCAAGCACCTAGCACAGTGCTCACATTATAAATGTTCAGGAAATATTTCCTAGTGCGAAGTACTTAGAGAAACACACTCAAATATTAACTTACGGAATTATAATCCTGACAGTCATTCCAAGATGTCAATTTTTCAGTTTCTTTAGCAGTTATCTGTGCTGATGAAGTCAGTGACTACCCAAAATTAGACCTTGACTTCTTTGTGCAAAAAGAGTAGAATTTCTTAGGTTTTTATTTTTTAAAATCCAAATACCTTATGATGAAAACCCTGAAGTGAAAATTAGGAAATATTTCCTCTATCCTAGCATAACTTAAAAAAAAAAGAATACAAATAATTTCCGAATACCAGCACTCACATTTCTTGGCACAGAAATAAAATGTATTGCATGTTTTAGGCTCCAATAATTCCAACTCTAATACATATCTACCTTAGAATAGTACACTCAGAAAAGGATATCAGGAAAGGCTGTCTTTATGCTGACTCACTGGCAGGTTTCAATGACTAGGCCTTCCTGTGTCTTTTTTAAAAAGAGAAATCAACACCTACTGACGCTCAATACTTACAAATGACAGCTTACGGTCTTTTTACTTTCAGGAAGATAGTGTGTGAATGCATGTCTTTGTTCAGACTTGGCTTCATATTTTTTCTACCTTTCTTCCTTAGCAGTCCTTGTCAAGAGAGCATTAACCATGAAGGCTTTGACTACTCACCGGGAGCTATTCTAAGCTCAGGACAGTAGTCACAGATATAATGGCATTTCAATTTAAGCAACAGAAAGCATTCTCTCTACAGACTTTTGTCCTTTTGTACAAGGTATACTTGAAATGCATCAGAAAGAACTAAGTTAAAGCTTGATTGCCCAAATAGTATTTCTCAGAAAAGCATTTTTTCCAGTCCATTGCTTTATGAAATGTCCTAATTTTTCAGTCAAATGAGGCCTCAACTAATTTCACAATTTGCTTGTCTCTACCTGTAGACATCTGAGTTCAAGAAAATACTTCATAAGTGAGTTTTTATTTATTTATTCATGACTTAATTTCTACAGAGAATATAAAGAGCTACATTTAAAAAGTAAAAATGATATTCTTTTTGGTGACAGAATTATATAAAATGTATAAAATTGCATAAAATTTTAAGTGTACAGATTAGCAAAATGCATGAATTAAAAGGTATCCTTTAATAAAACCATGACAAAAATCCTTTTGCTGAAATAATTTTATCTATTTAGAAATTATTTTTACATTTATGATTTTAATTAATGAAAAATATTATATATACTTATACATAAAATGTGACACTTTGGTATCATATTTTTACACTGTGGAGTGGCTGAGTCTTCTAATATACACATTACCTCACCTACTATACTAGTCTATATTCCATTGCTATAACAAATAGCTGAGGGTATGAACAAAAAAGAAGTTTATTTAGCTCTTAGTTTGGGAGGTCCAGGAGGAACCTGGTATCAACATTTACTCACCTCTGTGAGGGTTCCCCGAGTGACAGACAGCATGACAGCATCATGACAGAAGCATGTATGAAAGGAAAAGATGGCAGGGTATTTGGGGACTCCAGAAGGTGGGCAGAGGTCAGGTTTGCTCTTTCTTAACAGGTCCCTCTTGGGAGCCTCACAAGAACTATCAGACCCTTGGAAGAACAGCACCTCCTGAGACTCTTGCAAAGAGCCACCTCTGAAAGACCCTACCAGCTTGGGTCAGTGAAGTAGCTCAGCAGACTAAGCACATGTTTTGATCCCTAGAACTACATGCTGAGTTGGCCCAGGCACCCTAAGACAGCCACCAAGACCAGGGGTGGTGGTGCATCTAATTCCAGTGCTGGGAGGCTAAAAACAGGAGGATTACCATGAGTCTGAGCTGCCTAGTGAGACCCTGTAACAAATCATAACAATAAAAAAGACTCTACCAGCTCAACTCTCTGCTCTACGGACAAAGTCTCACACATATGCACCACTGAGGACAATTCACATTCTAGCAATAGTACATACTTTGTGGCAGAAGTGATGAAAATTATCAATTTTTTTTTTTTTTTTCGCGGAACTGGGGATTGAGCTCAGGCCCTTGAGCTTGCCAGGGAAGCACTTATTCTACTGAGCTATCTCCCCAGACCGAAAATCATCAATTTTAAAACATGCAGTATGCTGTTATTTAGTCACTGTGAGCTACAATAGATCTCTTGAGATGGTCCATCTTGCCTGGAACTTTGTGTAATTGGTCATCTCCCCAGTTCTCTCACTGACAGCCTCTACTTACACCATTTCATTCTTTGTTCCAGTGAGTTGAAGTAAATACCCAATATGTATGAATTTTTATGTATATTATTGTTTAAAAAAACTATATCCTAATACTTGATCACTGTGAATAAATCAAATGCAATTTTTCTTCAATAAGTAGTCTAAACTACAAACATAAATAAAACCAACCAAGCGAAAAATGAACAGGGTAACATATTTGAAAAACAATAAGGGGGAAAAATAGTCCTTTACGTCATGTTAACTTAATTATATGAGGGCAAGGGTTGTGTTTAAATTCCGTTCACTACTGAATCCCCTGCGGCCTGAATGGAGCCTGCTATCTAATGCTCCTCAACATTTATCTGAATACTGGATGAATGAGTTATAATCATGCAAATTTCACAAAATGGTGGTTTGCATCTAGTTAGAGCTCTTTTTGGCAGTATCAATTTAAATAATACTATTTTTTTTTTCAGTATCTAATGGACTTGGAGTCCACAGATATTTGCCTCTAGCTTTCACTGAGGGAAGCACAGTTCATTTTTCTCTCTTGCTCTGTTAGTCTAGTAAAATTAAGAACAGCAATGTGCCACACAAATGAAGGATGAGCCGCACATCAGCTATAACATTTATTAACTAAATATATTTAAAACTGAGAGCTATATTTCATGATTGACTTACTCAGAAATGCATCTTAAAACACAAAGTGATTTTTATAAGTTTGAAGAAACTTATTGAAACACTTGAGGTCCAGGTGATACTGCACCTGGACCTGATTTTCATGAACTCTATTTAGTTTGCTAATTTAACTGTATTCTCATTTAGTAGCCTCTAGGCTTGCTTGTTTATGTTTTCTGTTTAGGTTGCATGAAGATAATTTTTAAAAAGTTTCCCTGTGCTCAACTGGAAATGAAAGTGAAGCACTTGGAAAGTGTCGTTCACAAGTTTGTTGAACCAAAGCTATTTAAAACTATTTGGTTAGATTAATTCTTTTCTCTCATTCAGAAAGGATGTAGCTCTCAGTACTATTCCTCCAACAGAAGTAAACAAAGATTAAAAGTAAACCAGTGGCTGGTAAGAGTATCTAGCCACTAACAGCTAGTCAGAGGGGAACCTTTCTAGTTGAATTGTGGACAACTCTAGTTTTACTTTAAGTAACATGCAAGATCTTAAAAGTTTATTCATTTTTTTCTCCAGTCCAATAAAACTTTATTTTCAAAATTAGACAGATCATAGTAGATTGCCAAGTTTGAACTGAAATGTTGCATTAAAACATTGGTTGTGATTATGTTTTTCATGCTGCCCTTTCATTTTACACATAGGATGAGTGCGTCACTCACCTCTAGACCTGACCCTTACTCCCTTCCTGTCCAGAGAGCAAAGATTACATAACTTCTGAAATCCTCGTGCCAGTCCAAGAACAGTCACAGAGCACATTTTTCTTAATTACCTGCGTATTCGCTTTATTTAAATGCTTTCCTAAAAAGTACATGTTATGAAAACCAATAAAAATAAAAGTTAGCTTTTCCACCATCTTGACGTCTAGGGAGGCCTGCTGGGAACAGGACTTCTAAAAGGCAAGTATGTCTGCAAGACTGTGGTGCAAGGCCATTTTTGCTGGCTATAAGCGGGGTCTCCGGAACCAGAGAGAAAGTACAGCTCTTCTTAAAATTGAAGGTGTTTATGCCCGGTACAAAACTGAGCTCTACTTGGACAAGAGATGTGCTTAGAAAAAAACAACAGTAACTCCAATTGGCAAACCAAAAAAAACAGAGTGATCTGGAGAAAAGTAAGTCTGGCCCATGGAAACTGCAGCATGGTTTGTGCCAAGTTCTGAGGCAACCATTCTGCTAACACCATGGGACACCAAATCTGCGTGATGCTCTACCTGTCAAGAATTAATTAATAAGTTAATTAATTAACTAATTTTTAGGGAAGGGTCTACAGGGTGTTCAGGATCTCACTACAAGATTGGACTCCTACTGATCCGCCTGTTTACAGCCTCCTGAGAACCGGGATTACAGGTACGCACCACCATGCCCAGTCTCAGTTGCCATCTCAGTGCACCCCAAGGGGCAGAGCTGGCATAGCATGCCTGGGGATCAAACTCCTGGACCCTGCACCTGCTTGCAGGTGCTTTAACCTGCTGAGCTATTTGGTCAGTCCTACTCCTCAAGAATTTAAACTAACAGAAAATAAAAGTGCATTTATACTCTTGTAAAAAAAAATAGATTAATTAAATAAAAATAAAGATTACTTGCCATGAGAGCCAGGCCCTTGGCTGGATTCTTTGTCTTTAGTACATGGTCAGATCTCTTACACTCCTTTGCATTTGACTTTTTGGATACATATTATAAAATAATCCTATAACATATTTGTACTCTATTAAATTTATTCCCTTGCAAACCCTGTGTTACAGTTTGTGTCTAGTTGTCCCCCTAAAGCCTCATGCAGTGATGGTGTGAACTTGTTGAGTTTGTGGTTAACTCATGACCCACTGAGATTATGGGTGTAAGTGCTGCTGGGATTATAGATGTGAGTACTGCACCCAGCCTGGGGTAGACAGCCTGAATGCAACTTAAGGGAGACAGACTTGCTCTCTGTGGCCACTGTTGCTGCTACTCCTCCATTTTTGCTCTTGTTCTTTGCTGCCACCATGAACTGCTGCTCTCTGTCATGTGCCACTCTGCCTTAGAGCCAGCTGCATATGGACTGAAATCTCCAGTAACTATGAGCTATATAAACCTTTCCTTCCCTAATTTTGAATGTGAGGTATTTGTTTAAGCAATGAGAGAAGAGTAACAGAGATACCCTGACTCCAACTTATATCATCCATCTCTTATTAAATATGCCTTTCTTTTTTACTCATTTTCTGCCCATAAAATAAAACAAAAATCATTTCTCAAGGTTATGGATCCTAAATCATACCACCCTGCTTATCCTATCCTATCTTATCCTATCCATAAACTTACATTGTGTATATATATATTTTTTCTTCCTTTCTCCTCTCTCTCTCTCTCTCTCTCTCTCTCTCTCTCTCTCTCACTTTCTCTCTCTCTCTCTCCCCTTTCTCTCTTTCTTTCCACAAATAGCAGATTGAACATTTGGCTCCAAATCTCCACTTCTAGTTCTAAATTGATGCCATCATTAACTCACTTATTATGAGCTCACGCTTGGTGGAGAGTATGTTCTCAACTTACGAGTTTTGTGTTTGACCATGTGGTTTTCATGACTGATAAAGTGTTGATCAATGTGATTTGAGCTCAGATTTGAAATGTGATTTCATACTGAATATTGTTCTCTTGTACTCTTGCACACACATTGCTGTTCCTGAAAATGAGAAACAGGCAAGGGAGACCTGGAAATAAGCTGAACAGTGGAACTACACCCAGCTGAACACAGTCTAGAATGCCAGAACTCCAAAGCAAACACATGTGCATGCATGCATGCACATACACACACACACACACACACACACATACACACACACACACACAAGCACACACACAAAAAATCCATGTTACAGTTTTCTAGGGGAGCTTTGGGGTATTATTGTGACAACTACTAACTGATACATCTTTTCTGCTTTTCAGATTCAGTGGTCTGTCTGCCATATGAGGTTCAACCTTCCCTAGGTGAAGGTGTTAGTAGTAGCTGCCCTTTGTTTTCTTGCTACTATGATTCATTGTCCTAACACTGGCTTATATCCTTAATCTCTATTTTGACCCAGACTGGCAAACAGTAATTGATCTCTAAATGATGGTGAAGTGTTTCTGAGTGAATGTCTGCCATGACTCCCAGACTGTTCTATTTCTGGTTCTCTTGGCATAGCTAATGGCCACACTGGCTGCACAACTGGCCCAGCATCTTTTGAAAGCACTGGATATGTATTCAGAAAGATGGTGGTCCATGTTACAGAAATGGTCCTACCCCATTTATCTGTAGGCATGGTGAGAATTTTGTTTGTTTTGAGGTTAGTATGCTTTGAGTTTTGTTTGTCTGACTTTAAAGCAGTGGCCAAGTGTATTTGAAAAATTAAAAGTGAAGGGCGAAGGAAACACTGGCTTTGAAGAATGAGCTTGGGCCAAGCAAAAGTGAGAGAAAGCAAGATGTGGGGTCTGACCATGCTTCTAAGGAGTAGCCTTTACCCTCCAGTAACTGTCGCGGGGTGGCATTTTAAATCCTGAGATTCCCTAAAAGGCATTTCTGATCCATTTGGAAACACCTTTTTTGCTGCTCACGTCATTATTCAGTCCAAGGCCCCGAGGTAGATGCTTTCTGCTACTTTCCAACGTCTCACTTTCCATATAAGCAGCCAAGTTTCCAACCATAGTGTTTAGGCTCCGAGCAGATTTCTGCCTGTTCCTTACCAAGCCATCTTCGGCAGCGTCTGTCTAAATTCCCACCGATCAGCAGCCTGGAAGGACAGAGGTAACTTCAGGCAGAAACCCAGGCAATCAAGAGGCTTACATGGGTTTTTCTTCTCTGGAAACTCATAGCCCTCAGGGCCAGTGAAGTAGTTCAGTGGACTAAAATGCCTGCTTAGGCAAACTAAGGCAAGCACAGGGACTGCAGTTTGATCCATGGCATCATATGCCATGCCAGCCCCTCCCCCAGGGTGGGCTGAACCAGCCTAAGTCTGGGCGAGGGGATGCATTCCTATAATTGCAGTGCTGGGGAGACTGAAAGCAGGAGGATCACCATGAGTCTGAGCTGTGTAGTGAGATCCTGCAACAACCAAATACATTAAATCATCATTATCATCATCATCATCATCATCATCATCATCATCATCATCATCATCATCATCATCATCATCATCATCGCCCCGCACAGGCTGTTGTTTAATCCCTGACAACAGTTACCCTCAGCATTTTGTCAGGTTGTTAGCAATGAAAGCAGTAACTATGCTTATATCAATTGCTCTTTCATGTTTAGAAATAGAAACCCCATTTATTTTTTATGTTTTCTTCAGATTCTTCTCCTGTCCTTTCATTAGAATGAATATTCCTTTGTGTGTGTGACTTAAAATGTTTGTCTTCTATTTCTATGTCACCATCAAAACAAATGCATTTGACTGATGATTAAACCTGCATCAATAATTAAAGAGTATCTGAGTCATGATAATTTATGGTATTCTTATTTATACCTACCAAATCTGAAAGAATCAAAAGAATGTATGTTCACTATATTGAATTAGGTAATTCAGTAAATTGGCCACAAAAACAAGAGCCTTTGTGACCTCTATGTGCTTCAGGTAGAAGATCAGCCATAGTCCTAGATCCAGTTCCTTAGTTCCCTTCAACCTCTCTGGCTAAAGCAAGGATGACAACTGAGGTTCTCAGGTGTCCCAGTTAGATGAACAAAAGGACTGATGGTGTTGTGCATAATAATGTAACAGGCTATCTTTTTATCAAGATAATATTGCAGGTTATGTTCTTGGTGGTTTGCTGTTATTGTTGGAAAACATTCCCTTCCATATTACATTGATTCTGGTTTTCTTTTTTTACTGGGAGGAAATGTGTGTGTTTAAAATTGTTTCTTGCTAGCTATATTGGAAGGATGAAAACAATTTTTTTCTCCAAACAACAGTAGAGAAATCTGGGAAGACAGTAAACCTTGGACAATAAAACCCAATGTGGATTATTCTGCTGTCTGTATGTGTAACTTCTAGTCCTCTATCCTTTCTGGTGCAATTCTAAATTTAAATAACTCAGTCTTTAGGAGCAGTGCCATGCGACATTATATCCTAAAGATTATATCCAAAAGAGAAAAGGAGATAGATCCTCAGAAGAAACAAGTCCTGGGGCATAGGGGAGGGGAGCTGCTTCTCCAAAGGATGATGGGCATTGTTCCATTGCTCCTGTGAGGCATTCATCAAGTAGAAGGAAGAAAGACAGCTGTCAAGCAAAGCAGCTGTTAGGGACGTGTGGGGAAGAAAGACTTTCCATGGGCTGCGGCATCCTTTTATTTATTTTTTGATTGTGGTTTTTAGTTTTTCTCGAATATTCTAATTTCTTTAATTCAGCTTCTCAATTTCCCATATGCTTTTATACCTTGTGAGTTGGCACTGTGGACCTTTAAGTCAATGGGGTTAAGGAAAATGTACTCTGGCTGTGGATTTCTTTCCTTAATGCATGTTTAACCTCTGAATGCTGATGTACATGTGTAACAACATCAACAATAATAATATTTACGGAAAGCTTGTTAATTTCTATGCTTCGTGTTCTGCTTGTATTACCTTGTTTAAATCTCAAAACTGCGGGATCAGTGAGATAGCTCAGCAGACTAAGTGCCTGCTTAGGCAAGCACAGGGACCAGGGTTCGATCCCCAGCACATGTGACACCAATCCCATCCCTGGGTGTATTGAGTTAGCAACTGAATCCGAGTGTGGTGGCTCATGTGTGTAATCACTGCACTGGGGAGACAGAAAACAGGAGGACCACTATGAATCTGAGCTGTGTAGTGAGACCCTATACCAGATACATTAAATAAATAAATCTCAAAACTGAACTATGAGGAAGATGCTACTTTTTCTTTCCGGCTGAATGAGATGGACATTTACTTGTTATACCATGACAAAGACCATCTACTGAGTTTTGTCATGGGTAATTCAAGGAGGGTATCACTGAAATCCTATTTTTAAGGTAAAAAGTGTTACATGACAAAAAAGAATATAAAAAATGGTGCACATTAAACTGTTTGTGACAGGTGTATATAGAGTTTTTTTCTTTTTTTAAAAAAAACCTCCTGCCTCTAACTGTGTTCACATGATAAATTCCTTGAGTAAATACTTAGTCTGGAGGCTATTCTGGAACAAAGAGGTTTTGGTGTAGTTCGTAACTATAGTTACAGCTGTCTCTACTTTTCTTGAGATGTAAAATAATGTATCCTCATCTCAGAAATCATTTGGAAAGCCTTAATGAGATAAACACTCATTTTTCTAGACAGAGTTCCTGTTGTTGACTGCTAATCACAGTTCTGTTTTCTTAATGATAAAAGGGATGCTGAGCTGCAGAACAGAGGCAAGATGTGAATACCAACAGCCTACAACTTGGAGAACAAAGTTGCTAATTAAGAAAACATTCCCTTGGACTCTTTTCCCTTCATTAAATTATAATCACTGATATATTGAATTAATAGTTATTTCAAAATCCACTTCCAGATAATGATTTTATTGAGTTTTTATTAGATAACCTATATAAACTTGACAAAATATTAGTATAGAATAGAGTTTTTAAAATATTCATCAAAAACTGAAACATTCCTCCCAACTTAAAGGATGTTGGCAATAAACAGAAAAGATGTAAATGAATGCAGTAGCTTGGTAATGGAATTCCCGTCTTCACTCTGCTGCTGTTTTGTAGAAAGGGATTCCGTAATGAACATT
>PVKN010024919.1:0-14290 GCA_004027915.1 Capromys pilorides | reverse complement strand
TTATTTTGACTCCTGTAGTTTCACAGGTTTCAGTTCATGATCATCACTGTGTTTATATTGGGCCATTGTGAGATAAAACATCCTAGGGAGGCTCACAAGCAGGGCAGAGCTGCTTACCTCATGGCAGCAGGGATTCAGAGAAGCAGAGGTGGAGAGAGAGAGAGAGAGAGACAGACAGACAGACAGACAGACAGACAGACAGACAGACAGACAGACACGGGGCCAACCAGGTACCCCTCCAAGGTCAAACCCCTTGGGATTATTTCCTCCAGCCAGGCCTCTGCTCTGAAAGGGCTCACCACTTCCCAATAACACCAGGAGATGGAACCAGGCTTTTAGCCCATGGCCTCTTGGGACTATTTTAGACCCAAACCATAGCAAGGGCCATGTTTAGCTTAGTTATGGCGGATCTGCCTTAGTTGGGAGTTTAATATTTTGGGCTCCTGGATGGGCTGATTAAAATCAGAGCCTGTTCTGCAGCTTGCTTTGATCTTCTACAAAAGAGATAAAGAGTTTCTTGGCTACTATGGACGAGCCAAGCTTTCATTCTTGGCTTTTAATCACTCTCAGGCTTTTATTATTTTCTCAAAAATATCAAACACAGTAGGCATCCAATCATGCCATTGTTACACTGGCTGTCTCCTCCCTAATTTTCAAGTTCTGTTCTATTGTGTGTGTTAGTTACTGTTTTTCCTACCTTGGTGAAATGAACTGGCTTATCATCAGTGCAAGCTTCAACAACTGGACGGTAACCTTGTGCCAAGGACTACCTGTCCCACTTACCACTAGATGGGGGTCCCACAGCCAACTCCAGGGTAAAAGGTTCAGCTCTCAAAAGCTATCATGTCCCCTACTTTCTGAGCCCACTCTTGCTCCTGATGGTCACAGTCCAAGTTTGCCTGAAAATGGACTCAGACTGAGATCAAGGCACAAGACACTTCTTACTAGGTGGTGTCCCGGGGTTAGCACTTGTGGACAGAGTCACTCTTCTGTTTTGCCACCCTGTTGTTAGGACAATTGTAGCTCCAGCACAGGAAATCCATCATCCTGGGAAAGGGGGCTGTTATCAAAGCAGTCCAGGAGTGAACCGAAACAGCAGTGCAGGCCTGAGCTTCAGCAAACCCAGAGAGAACGCACTACCCTTGTTCTGGATGTGATTGCTGATCTTTTCATACCTGCTGCTTCAGACACTGGCTGCACACTGCTCTGGGAGGTGGACGCCCTTGGATAA
The DNA here is from genome assembly GCA_004027915.1 of Capromys pilorides. Classification (NCBI taxonomy): domain Eukaryota; kingdom Metazoa; phylum Chordata; class Mammalia; order Rodentia; family Capromyidae; genus Capromys; species Capromys pilorides. The sequence continues at coordinate 13,059 of PVKN010024919.1, read as the reverse complement.
GCAACTCCACAGCCAGAAGATCTCTGAATGGGGCTGGTGGCACTCCCAGGAGTTGGGGTCACACGCCCTTCCAGGAATGGTTGTCTGGGCAGTGAATCCCTGTGTTCCATGCAGGTCCATATAGACACAGTTTCTTATTTGCACAGAGCATCTGTGGAGGGACACGCAAGAAACTAGTAACTGTGGTTACTTCCAAAGAGAAGAAATAGGTGGGAGGAAGGGAGTCATTGGATGATACACTTCTTCATAACATTTTGACTTTCAAAAATCATGTTAGGGCCAGGAAGTAGCTCAGTGGTCTAAGTGTCTGCCTGGCAAGTGCAAGGACCTGAGTTCAATCCCCAGTATCACGTGCTGTGCCACACACCTGTAATCCCAACACTAGAGAAGCTGAGGCAGGAGCATCTCTAGGAGTCTGAGATGCATGGTGAGACCCTGCACCAAATAAATAAGTAAATTAGAAGATTTTTTAAATATTTAAAAATCGTGTTAAATGTATATGTACCTTGGAAATGTGAATTTAAATTGAAAAATCCGTTCTCAACAAATAAACATAGGCATGACTTAAATAACTTATGAGTTAGACATGTAGCTCAGTGATAGAGCTCTCAGTGCCATGAACTGCAGAGAAACAAAGGAGGGGCTGGCCAGATAGCTCAGAACACTAAAGCGCCTGCTTGGGCAGAGCACAGTGTCCGGGTTTCGATCCCCTGTGTACCATGCCAGCCCCATCCCCTGGGCGTGCTGAGATGGCTATTGAGACCGGGTGTGGTGGTGTGTGCCTGTAATCCTAGCACTTGGGAGGCTAAAAACAGGGGGATCACTATGAGTTGATCTAAAAATCAACTGTATACCTTATTACCAAAAGTAGGCAAAATTATTTCAAATTTTGTACAAAATGCATCCTCTTTTTTTTTTTTTTTTCATTTTAAACAAATACAGCCGGTTGGGAAGCATGCAATGAACAGAAATATTAAGTAACTGATTTTTATGGAACATCCACCTTTTCTGTAGTATCTGACTAGTATCATCAACACAGACCTTTGCGTATTTGTGTTTCTGTAGCCTTAATTCACCCCTGAACTTTAAATACCTGTATTTCTATTTCCTCCCTTCCCCCCAAACAACTTATTATACAAATTCTTATACGGTCTTTCATTGCTTTTGAAAATGAGTATGGGAAAGTTGAATGTGAGATGAACACTGTAAAGAGTCCCCTCGCCAACTTATATAAAAGAATAAATAAAAATCTATCTAAAATTCATGAGGCAAGATTGCAGATATTAAAAATTTATGGAACCACGTAATCAGAGCACTAATAGAAAAATAATGTTACTAATAAAAATGCTAGTATACATAAGCTCTCTTCTAGTATTTCATCACTGCAAATATTTCTTTTTCTTATAATTTCCCAGGGGTAGTGTTTCTTCCTTGAAAATGTATTTGAGGGCTTTGCCTTTAAAAGACTCAGTTTGCACCTAATTGAGTATTTGGGGAATCCAGGCGTCCATCATCTTGAGAGCTGTGGCCTCAGGTGCGGGACTGCTGCCAAGCTGGGCAGAGAGGGCCCTTGGCTCCAGGCTCCTGCTCTCTGGCCCCACACATGGGCCGGAGTCCAGGTCCTTTAGACTGGCCTGGTCCCAACACGATAACCATGCCCAAGAGAGGAGACCATCTCAAGTTTCAGGCTCATGGTGCCTGCTCTGGATAAGCGACAATGTTTGGACGGATCAAAAAAGTCATGGCCAACTCTGTTCAGCAAGAAATAAAACCTTCCTGTGGCTTGGAAGCCTCCCAGGTTCCTGCAGAGGAAGCTCCTTCCTGGGCTGGTGAGCCCCGTGATGTCGCTGTTGGTAGCAATGAGATGGATGGCCAGGGGGGCTCCCCTCCATGAGAGAATCATCTCCAGAAAAATGATAAGCAAGGGACACAAAGACCTGGATGGGGCTGGAGGAAAGCATTTTCCATGAATATCTGGCCCTTGCCAAGCCCCTACATTTGTCCCAAAGAGATTGTGGATGTTGCCTTGATTTTTAAGAACGCTTGGATTGTTATTTGCATGGCTGCCTTTGGGACCAGGTGGAACCGAAGGCGCTACATGCTGGATGCTTCTCTGCCTTTGGGCCTGCTACCAGAGTCTGTGGAGAAGCTGTGGGCAAGTGTGATGTGATCTCTGTACCCTGTGCGTGAACCGTTTGCTGCTCCTACCTCTGAGAATTTAACCATTCCAGAAGACGCCCGCATCACATTAAGCAACTTCCAATGCTTACTTCTCTGGTGCAGAGAGATTGCTGAGAACAGACAGGAACCAGCGTGGGAGTTCAAGTTCAAGTTCGAACAAAACAGTTCCCGAGATTAAAGAGCAAGAGTATGGGGCGATTGAAGACCCCCCATTCAAAGTGAAAATGTCATACAATACAGACCAGGACTGCAGCCTACTGCGAGTTATATCCTCAATTTCATCATTATTCCAATTGTCAGGGGGATGATGTTTACCCCATTCACAAAGAATGTGAGTATGGACATGTGGCATCATCAGTGAGGCTGGTGTTTCGAGATCTCCTATCCACGGTGGGCTGAACCCGCGCAGTGTACAGGGCTGCACATTATCCTAGATCCAGGCCACAGAGTTCTGCTCCTTCGCTGGCGGCATCTGCAGTATCCATTTGCCCTGAAAGCATAGTTACTGCTTCCCTTCCCTTGGGGCAACCCTTAGTAATTAGTAATCAGATTCCAGTTTGGAAGGGGCAGCTGGATTGTATATCTGAGTAGTAATGCGCATGCTCTTTGGATGTCTGGGACTTCTATTACAGCAAGGAGAAGGAGTCAATCAAGAGGAAAACAAGGACTTACAAACATATTTTCATGTAAAAATTTGCATTTGAAAAGATAAACCTGGCTCTGTTTTCAGTGTTAAAACAAGCAACAAAAAAAAACCCCTATCTGATCAAACCTAAAACTTCACCCCATTAATCCCTTGTTTCCTGTGAGTGGAAATGACTTCTTGGTATCTGTTGGGAAGCTGGTGGCTTCCATCCTCCTGGGTAGCTTGATGGATGAGAACACTGAAATCACCTGAAGATAGCAAATCAACTTTTCTTTCATTAAGAATAAATTTCTGTAGATATTCAAGAGTTCATAGATTTTTAAATCTATCCATTAACTTTAACAGTTCTTGCCCAGACTACTTCTAAAACAATATACTAAAAAATTATATATAAATCACAATGATTTCTAAATTATAGCAGCGTGCCAGCATCATTTATCAATCCTGTATATAATCTGCATGAAATTGTTCTCAACATTATTATAAATTCACCTTTTATTTCATACAATTGGGCAGTGTGTGATTTAATATACTATTAGGCATTGTATTAGTTAATGCCTGATTCACTGTTAATCAGGCATTAACTGATGTTTGCATACCATTAGTTATGAAACTTTTAATAACTGTGAAACATGTTGTTATGTAATCAACCTTCTCAAAATAAAGGTTTGCTTCCCCCCCCCTCAAAAAAAAAAAACCCAGCAAGTCTGCTCACGTGAAAGGGGAAGAAACTGCTTAAAAGGAAAGAACAACTGAGATGGGAGAAAGGAGACAAGAAGGAAGGGAAAGAAAAAAAAAATACACCCAGACATACACACGAAGGTAGGATAATTTACTACTAATTTCTATTAGCTCACTGAAAAAAGAACAGTTTGTGATTATATTGTTTGATCAACTTTTCAGGCTTGTATCTTATAATCTGAGCAACTACTTAAAAGATAACTATGCATTATATTAACCATTGTTCATGTTCTATTATTTTGTTTGGAAAGTTTGTATCATTACTTTGCACTTTTTAAAAAAAAAAAAATAGATAAAAGACTGAAGGCAAATCCAAACATAGTACAAACTCCAAGTACTGAAAAGATGCAGTTGGAGCCCTTCTCCTATATCCTGGTTCTTTTTAGGCCTCTCTTTGAGTGTTGGTTTTATTTTGTTTAACCATAGACAGGTTTCGTTCATGTGAAAGGAAAATGGGCCCTGGCAGCTCTCCTTGAGTCGGATCCTAATATTTGAATAGTCTCCACGGACAGGGGCAGGATGCCTGCAGGGCCAGGGCTGGGCCACATGCTTACGTTGGCAGTCAAGGGCAGGCAGGCAGGACAGGAATGACAGCCATTCCAGGACGCCATGAAGGAGGGTATGGAGTAGAGGCAAGTGAGGTAGCACCACCACCAGCTTATCACTGTGTATGTACTAATCCCTGTGCTAGAGAAGTGCGATGGGAGAATTCCCTGAAACTAGAAGTTCAGTGGTTCTTAGATATCACCCACCAAAAAACCCAAATCAAACAACAGAAACAAAAACCTACTCAGGCCTCCCTCCTGTCCTCAGACAGGAGCTTTATTTCCCTCCATAAATATGTTCTGTTCATTAAAAAGAAAAAATGGAGCAAAATTAAATGATTCTGCTCCAAGTCTGCATAAAAATGTTAAAAATGCTAGTGCACATACTGAGAAAGTAGGTACCAGAAGAAAAAGTATAAAATAAGGAAAATAATATGATAGATGCATGCTTAAAGAAGAAAAAGGACAAATTTAAAAAGGCAAAACACAACAGGAGACAGTGAATACTATTTTTCTTATTAAGAATAAACGAGCAGAAGAAATGGAATTAAAGGAAACCTGGTAGGAGCTGCCAGGTATGAACGCATTAGGAAGGATTATGAGTGATAATAGATATATCATGGATTTGTTTTATGGTAAAGTTTTTGTTTCATGCTTTAACTATAGCTAGTGATTTCTTAAGTAGGAAAAATGCCTGGAGACTATGTCAAATGGCATTGAGTGATTAAAGATTAACAGCTAGAAGTAGTTAAAGCTTTTGCTTAAAATCATACTCATTTGTAAGCTGGATGATTCACAGTCATGCCAAGGAGAACTGGTAATTTTTGCCAAGCCACCTCAGGCAAAAGTAGTGTCTTTTATTTTTATTTTATTTCATTTATTTATTTGTTTATTTGTTGAGGTATCAAGGATTGAACTGAGGACCTTGAGCTTGCCAGGCAGGCGATCATGCCACTGAGCTATATCCTGGGCCCCATGGCAAAAGTAATATCCTTTAAAATGCCAGTTTTCACAATGCAACTAGGATTTAAGGGAAAAAAAATGTCATTCTTGGTTAGGAAAGAAAACAACCTGAAGCAAATGTTCAGTTCTGCTTGCTGCATGAGAAGAGATACAGTAGAAAGTCAAAACAGGTTATGAAATTTCAGACTGAAGAAAAGTCTTTCAGAGCGTTCCTGTAAAAGTGCACATTGATCACTGATAGGCCCTACCAGTAGATGAATGCTAATTGAAATGAGTTAATTCATTCTATTGTGTGATAATATCACTGGTTAGAGATGCTGAGCAATGAAATTAACTGCCACAATTGCTATCAAACAAGGAGATTGAAAGGGTAGAATTATACTTGACATCCTGTAAATGGCTTTGAAATTACCTTTGGAAAGCATTCTTTAAATGCAAAGACCCTAGTGGTTTGAATTTAGGAGAGATTTAACACATTTCTAAGCTACAGAGAACAGGTTATCCAATTTTCATTTCCCTGAAGAGCTATAACAAAGCAAAAAAGCAAAATGTACAGGCTCATCAGTTCATATTTCAGTTCATTCTTAAAAACTGTATGAGACAGGGAGATAGCTTCCTCTTTGATGATATCCTCATATTCTAAAATTATATTAATTACCTTTATAAATATTAAATTATGTATGAGGCTTTAATAAAATGCCTGAATGGCTAGAATTCACATCATAAAAACAGAGAAATCAACCTGAAACATGTCTTATGTTTATTCTCTGAAATAATTTTAAAAACTATAAATTCGATACATAAATCGCACTTTTTGAAAGAGCTTCGTTTAGCCAGGTTGGACAATTGGCATTTGATTGACTGATTGATTGATCAATTGGTCTTTTTGACCATAGGGTCTAGCTGTGCACTTCAGGCTGGCCTTGTGAGCTCACTTTGTAGCCCAGGCTGGTCTTGAACTCATAACTATTCTCCTGCCTCAGCCTCCTGAGTGCTTGGATTACCGGTTTGTGCCACCATACCCAGCTTTTGGCACAGAATTTAGAAGTGAAAGTACAGGACAGATTCCCAGGTCTGTTAGTTATGGATCTGAAGCAAATTAATGTTTCTGAGCCGGTGCTTTCTTTGGTAACATGGGGTTTATCCAAAAAGAAAATTTTGAAAGTTAGCTTCTCTATGGGATTACAGATTTTAAAAACAGATAAGGCATGACCCTGGCTCACCAGAAACTTACATTCTTTGGCAGGTGGTGACATTATTGAAATTATAAGATTGTTGAGAAGATGACTATAAAAATGAAATGCCTGCTAAATTGTAAGATTTTGTGCAATCAGTATTAAGAACATTTACTGTATAAAGTGATTCATAGTTTGCTAATGGGAAGGTCCACAGATATTAAAGACATTCAGTAAAGAGATATCAGATAAGCTTTATTGGCTCAGTGAGATTTTATAATCTAGTTCCTCCGAATTCCTTCCTTTGAAATGTAATAAATTATTAATTTGTGAATTTATACCTCTTCCAATTCTGCCCTAAAACAGGGATTTGGAACTTCCCCAGTCCCACTCCATTAACCACAATGAACACATATGCCATTAGAGGTTTTTTTTTTTTTTTTTGGCTGGCTCAGGTTGCCTTCAGGGTGGGTGTGGGGATTGAACTGCCATTCCCTGTGCCTGACTGGGATTGTCTGCACAGGCGCTTCACTCAGTGAGCTAACCCAAAAGCCCCCCTGTATGCCATTAGAGAAAACAACAGTATATCATTTTGTGTAATATAAAAATTAATCAAGTATTTCACTTAGGCTCAATTTGGGAGCCTTAGGAATCTGCAGAGAAGGTGAAGTAGATTTTTATTTATTCTTCATTTCTATCTCCTTTGGAGAGCCAAGGGTCATTCATTCAACGTTCGCTGACTGTTGCTTATGAATTTGATTCTTTAGAGAGGAAATCTTGACTTACAAGCTTTCCAGCAATATAATTTCATGAGGAATATGTTTTCCCACTCAGTCTTGGGCAGGAACAGTCAGTCCCTGAGAATGGTGACTCTCCCTCTCTTGCTTATTGTATCCTTGGAGTATTCTTAAGTTAGTTGTCTCAGCAGGTGGTTATGTGGGAGCCTTACATTTGATTTTGAAATTTTGAAATTGGGAGCCTTACATTTGACTGAACACACAAGGTTCAGATACATTGCATTTCCTTAATCTAAAATATTTTGGTTTCACTGCTTGATAAAATAGTGTAAGCCTATAGGCTCAGATATAGCTCAGTGGCATAGCAACTGCCTGACAAGTTCAAGGTCACGAGTTCATTTCCAAGTACCAAAACAGTATTTTGTTCATAAAATAGTGTAAGCCTAATTTAAGATTACACACATGCACACATGCATGCACACATGTACACACACATGTACACAAGGAACTTATTTATATAGAACATGAGAAAGAATATTTGCTTATTCATAGGAAAGTTTAATCAGGCATGAGCAAAGAAAACCATTCCTAGCTAATTAATGGTGGAAAGGAATTATTTTAAAGTTTGGCTAAAGTATTTGTGTATGAGTAAGGCACTCATGTACATAATACACTATATATATAAATATATTAAAAGTAATAGATTCAGTTAAACTTGAAACTGAGAATAAACATTGTGGAACCAACAGGAAAATCTTTGAATGACTTTAAAACATTGCTAAAGTAGTAAATAATGTTGACTTGGTTAATATTCTGAAGAAAGGAGTATCTGATTAAACAAAGACGGGGTACAAAGAATATTAAATTAAAGAAAAAACTATATTAAATTCATAAGTCACACTTAGAGTACTGTGTTTTGTGGGTGATTTAAAGAATTTTTATGGTAATTTTGAGTAGTAGAGATTTTTCAAATACTCAACTTTGCAACCTAAAACATAGGCAGCTGTATTATATGCTAAAATAAGCAATTACCTGGTGTACCTTCAATATATTATTCTAAAGAAATTCTAAGGAAATTAGGTTGATAGAGCCAAGATGCTTCCTTTTTTTTTTTTGCCAGTTCAGCCTGCCCTGAGGGCAGGGCTGGCACAGTATACAGTACCAGGGATGGAACTGTGGTCCCCTGCACCTGCCTAAGCTTGCCTAAGCAGGTGCTTTAGACCACTGAGCTATCTCACCAGCCCCAAGATGCTTCCTTTTGATGAACATATAAAAAATTAGTACCATGGCCCTAAGTCCCTAATGAATTTATCAGAAGTCAAATATATTCTAAGAATATATTTTCATTTATAGCCTCTAGCTACAAAGAAGAGTATTTACTATCATTCGAAACTGTAGAGCTCATAGTTAAAAAAATCATTCACATAGAAACAACAATAAAAGTCTTTTGTGCTTTAGTTCTATTTTAAAGCTTGCTGACAAGGTTTAAGTGCCTCCTGGAAAGTAGTATTATATTAAGGTGATGAGGCTGGAGCTGGGGAGATAGCTCAGTAGAATAAGCGCCTGCCTGGCAAATGCAAGAACCTGAGTTTAAGCTCCAGTCCCACCAAAAAAAAAAAAAAAAAAAAAAGCCTGAGGCTGAGTTGCTGTGGGAATGAGGGAAGGACTGACCAGATGACTTTGGTAAATTATTTTTTAAAATCTTTCATTTATTTACTTACTATGGCCGACATGGCATGTGTTAGCAGGGATCAAACCCAGGTCTTTGTGCTGGTCAGGCAGGAACTTAGATTGCAGAGCTATCTCCCCAGTCCAACCTCAGTAAATTTTTCATTTAGTAACTGAACCCCTAATTTCGTTTTCTTTATCTGTAAAATGGGTTAGCAATACTTAGAGAATTTCCTGTAAGGATTGGATACAGCGTATGTGAAGGGTCCTTACCTTACTGTCTGGATTTCTAGTAGGTATAGACTGCTATAATTACTACAGTTAGTGCTGATATGTGCTCAGCACTGTCCTGATGACAATGTGTGTAAATTCATTTCATCCTCAGACTTAACTACCTCTACTCAGAAAGTTTCTTGAACAACGATAGATCATTATTTGCGATAAGATTTGTCTTGCTTATCCTCTGGCTTTAAAAAGTTTAATAATTGAACACTATAGAACAAAGAGGTAATAAATGGAGGAAATATTTTTTTCTTTCTTTCTCTCTTTCTTTTCTTTCTTTCTTTCTTTCTTTCTTTCTTTCTTTCTTTCTTTCTTTCTTCTTTCTTTCTTTCTTTCTTTCCTTTTTAATGTATTTGGTACAGAGTCTCACTACAGAGCTCAGACTCATGGTGATCTTCCTGTTTTTGGCCTCCCCAGTGCTCGATTATGGGTGTGTGCTACCAGCCCAACCTAGGTCACACATTCATTGTGCCCCGGGGGTGGGGCCAGCGTGGCATGCAGTACCTGAGATCCAACCCTGGTCCCTGCACTTGCCTAAGCAGGAGCTTAGTTTTGTTTTTTTTTTTCTTCTTTAAACTCACACTTATTTAATTTTCAGAAAATACCAATGCAGACAATGAAAATTATACAACTAGCCTGGCCCAGAATAAACACTGTTTGAAACTTACAATCATGAAAGAATACTTATTACATAGATTATCATTCAAAACTACCAAGTTTGAATGATTTGCTGCTTATAGATTACAGACCAGTGAAATGGAATCCGCAATCTCTTTCTTTTGTAGTCCTGTTTTAAAACTAGATAGGAAGATTCTGACTGCTTCTTAAGTGATGTCAGTGTTATTAACCTACGTTCGACCACTATGAATACAGCTGTTAATGAGAGCTATCAAAGTTTTCCTTTTCAACAGAGAAGTATTTGAACAAATTGAAATGTAAGGAGAAACACTCCTCACAACTATGACTTTACCTTTCTCATTGTTTAGGACTTTCTCTGAGGAATGATATTATTTTGAAGTACCTCTCACAAAAGAGTTGGGTGGAACCACAGCCTCTAAAATCATTAGAGAAACAAATGACACTCTCTTGACTATAGTGTTAAGTCTTTACTCAGTCTGAAAGTAAATGGCACGTCCTGCACTTCCTGACATACAAAATCTATTTGATCTAGATCTCTTACCAGTTTAATCCTTCACACACAACCAACCTTTCCCTTTTATTTAAAGAAGTTATAATGAGAACAAATCACAGGGGCATGTGAAGAATACCTGCTGGCCCCCCTCCATCACAGAACACTTCTGCACCAGGTATTGGGAATTAGCCCTCCCTGGTTGTATTTTGATCCAACTTTGGACCCATGCTCCTTGTAACTGTCCATACCACATTCTTTAAAAAAAGGATATGAACTTATACATGCAGACTTGGACCAACTGACTGTTCTCAAATGATTACACATGACTGACAATGACCCCAAGGTACATATGTGGGCAGTTCTTAGGAAAGGGAGTTTATATTTGGAGTACATATCTAACATGACAGGTAATACGTTAAGAAATGGACATATTTTTTCTTATTGAAATTCTACTTATGATTTCTGTGTGTGTGTGTGTGTGTGTGTGTGTGTGTGTGTGTGTATTTGGTACAGGGCCTCACTAAGCAACACAGACTCGCAGTGATCTTCCTGTTTTCAGCATCCCCAGTGTGGGATTACAGGTGTGTGCCACCATGCCCAGTCTCAGTGGCCTGTTTAGCATACTCGGGTGGAGTGGGGCCCTCATGGCACATGGTGCAAGCTATCAATCCCTGGTCCCTGAACTTGCCTAAACAGGAGCTTAGTCCGCTGAGTTATCTCACAAGCCCTCCCCTTATATTTCTACCGGGGCTTCAATTTCCTTATCTTTTTAAAAGTAATATCCCCAAAGACATTTATGGCTCATGAGTTATTTTAAGTACAATTTCTCATAAACATATCAAAAGGTTACTATGAAGATTAAATAAAACCCAGAGAAAGCAGGATAACCTATTTATTAAACCCTTATCCATAAATCAAGCAGTATGGATATTTCTTTCATACATTTTACCTCCTTTGTGGCTTCATGTTAAAAATAAGGAAAATGGGGCCTAGGGAGATAGCTCAGTAAAATAAGGGCTTGCCTAGCAAGCACAAGGGCCTGAGTTCAATTCCCAGTTTTGAAAAAAAAAAAAAAAAGGTTTAAAAAGTAAGGAAAATGCTTGGTGTAGTTGTGCACACCTGCAATCCAAACCCCCTGGGAAGCTGCTGTAGGAAGACTGCGAGTTTGAATAATGGCCTGGAAAACTTGGCGACTCTGTGAAATCCTGTCTCAAGGTAAAACAAAACAAAACAAAACAAAACAAAGACTGAGGCTATAGTTTAATGCAAAGGATCTGGAGTCAATCTCTGGTACATTTTTATAGAAATAAGGAGCTAGGCAAAGTACCCAAACTGGAGAAACTTTCACTAAGAATGTGAAAAACAAATAGAGTGCTTACAATGGGTCAGGCAATCTGGCTCAAAGAAATTTTTGACATAAACTTTCAGAAAATATTCAAAGGTGAGACAAGGTAGAAAGGGAAGAAAAAGTCAACTGTATTGCTCTGGCCATAAGAGTTAAGATAGTAGATCTTAGCTATCCAAGGGGTGATGCTGAGTAGGACTTAGAGATGACCGTCTGGAATGTAAAGGGGTTAAAGTAGAGGGGGGAAAAAAAACCACCGTGCATCATCAGTCAATGATATGGGGAATGAGACCTCCTACGAAGAAAACATAGAAGGTCCAAGGTAGAACCCGAGGACCTCCATGTTTAGAAGAGAATCAGTCAAGAAAAACCCATAAAAATAGCCAATGCAACAGAAGAAAATAGCAGGAATATGGATTCAAGGAAGCCAGAGGAGAAACAGTTCAGGTAGGAGAAATAAGTAGTGATGTTGAATCAAGTAAAAGACAAAGAAGTTGCCATTAGTTTTAGCAAAAGATGATCTTCATTAAACAGAGGAGTACTAAAGGTGTGTCAAATGCTGCACACTAGAGACATGCCAGGGAACAAGCATGAAAAGTCCTCCCATCATGGAATGAGTAGTGTTCTGGTAGAAGGAAAGAGACAAACAGTGAAATGATAGGACATCAGCCATGGCTAGAGGCACTTTACAGAGGAGTGAAGCAGAGGAGGAGGTTTCCTGCAGAGGGGGGCTGACACTGCAAATGTGGTGGTCAGGTGACATTCAAAGACATGATCAGGAAGAGGGAGGGAGCCAAGCAGGGGTTTGTGGGAAGAGCACGGAAAACACCAGCTGCCATCACGCTAATAGGATCACACAGGCTGATGTCAATAAAGGACTGCGAAGATGAGCAGTGGAGAAAAGGGCTGAAGCAGGGAATTTGGTTAGGAGACAACTATAAGGGAAAAAGAAGAAGGGCTTGCACCAGCCGAAAACAGCAAACACAGTGAGCATGCGGGCTCTACATATATCAAAAAGCTAGATAGAAGTTTATTTTTTAATTTCTTATTTTTTTAGCAGTACCAGGGATTGAACTCAGGACCTTGCACTTGCCAGGCAAACACTTATTCCACTGAGCTATCTCCCTGGCCCTAGATAGTTTAGAAACCAGGAAAAAGGTGTGGTTGAAGAGGTAACTTTATGAGTGAGCACAATCCATGTGATGTTTAAATCCAGGAGCCTAGATGAGATCACCAACTGAGGAGGGAGAAAATTTGTCTGGGGACTGATCCATGGAATACCTTGGACTTTGCAGATCTGAAGAGGAACCAACACAGTGTGGGAAATAAATGTAGATGGCCTTGAGGGTTTGATGCCTCTACCAAATGCTGACAGGTTAAGATGAGGAGAGACATAGCTAAATCTCGAAAACAATGCCAATGCCCATCAATGGAGGAATAGATAAAAAAGATGTGGTATTTTTATACAGTGGAGTATAATTCAGTTATAAAGAAAGATAAACTTGAGGATTTGATAGATAAATGGATGCAACTGGAGACCATACACATAAGTGAACTAAATCAGACCCATGTGTGTAAACATCATATTGTCTCCCAAGTGCAAGAACCTGAAAGAATAAATAAAATCTCAAAGGCATAACAGAT
>PVKN010024918.1:0-14286 GCA_004027915.1 Capromys pilorides | reverse complement strand
TCATAAAAAAGAAAATTATAATAATAAGTAGACTAGTCAGATTTTGTTATTTGTCAATTATTAGAGATCTCTTAGAAAAATTTGGAAGGAATAAAATCTTTTATTTAGAATTAATATGCATATTTTTATATTTTTTGACTTAATATTGATAAAATTTAGTTTAGTTATTCTTACATATTTTATCATTTATTTAGACCTTAGATTATTATATATATATACACACACACACACATATATATATATACACACACACACATATATATATATGGATGGAAGACTTTAATTATTTTACATGTATATATGTATTATTGTATTATTCATTATATTCATTATATATTATATTGTATTATATTGTATATTCATTATATTCATTATATATGTATTATGTATTATTCATTATGTATGTATGTAATGGCCGGCTCAGCGTGCCCTGGGAGTGGGGCTGGTGCAGTGTATGGTGCCAGGGATCGAACTGCAGTCTCTGCGGTTGCCTAAACAGGTGTTTTAAACCACTGAGGTATCGCGCCGGCCCTGGTCAGTTTCTTGAAGAGGGCCTGGGCTGGATCTAGCCTCATTGCTGTTAACTTTTTTTTAAAATATGACTTTATGGTACAGCCTGACAGTATACTCTGGTACCAAAATAGGTCATTTAGCATTTTTTGGAAAAAAATAAGCATACCCTTTGCCCCAGGTTAATATGAGTCCTTTCCATTGTCCAGTATGACGATCTTTCCAAAGGACCTTTCTTAGCCTTTTTTTTAAAATTTTATTTATTTATTTTATGGCTGGCTCAGTCTGCCCCAGGAGTGGGGCTGGCACATATGGTGCCAGGGATCAAACCACGGTCCTTGTAGTTGCCTAAACTTTCCTAAGCAGGCACTTTAGACTTGCTAAGCTATCTCACTGGCCCATAGGACATGATTTTAAAATAGTACTCCATGCAAAATCCTTGATGGTGGTCTTAGAAAGTAACATATATACAGGAAGAAAGAAAATAACAAACATTTTAATATATATCTTTGTACATCTATAAACATCTATGGGTTTTTTGAGACTCTATCTGTGCCATTTTTAACTCCATCTAACTTTTTTGGGGGGGTTGTAAAATTAACAATTTGTGTGTGTGTGTGTGTGTGTGTGTGTGTGCGTGTGTGTGCAGTACTGGAGTTTCAACTCAGGACCTTGCACTTGCCAGGCAGGTACTTATTGTACTGAGTTATCTCCCCAGCCCACATTTAACAATTTTTTGACCTTGGGGATTATGAGGAATTTTTGTGATAAGGGAAATATGAGAAGTTCTGTTCTAATATGTATCTTTTACTGTGAGTTTAGATATTAGGAATCAATGACAAGGTTTAAGCAGTCAGAGCAGTCCTGTAGTAACATAATGGTGGCCGTTAATTCTGCCTTTTGAGTGGAGAAAAGAGGAGTTTGTTTTGTTTGTTTTTTAAATGTGTTTGGTTGTTGCAGGGCCTCATTACACAGCACAGCTTGGACTTGTGGTGATCCTCCTGCGTTTAGCCTCCCCATAGCTGGAATTACAGGCATGGGCCACCACGTGCAGACTCTGGCTCACTCAGCCCACCTTGGGGCGGGGCTGGCATGGGGCATGTGGTGCCAAGGATCTAAGGTGGTCCCTGAGCTTGCCTAAGCTTGTCTAAGCAGTTTAATCTGCCGAGCTATCTCTCCAGCCCCAAGGAGTTTGTTTTTACCTTCACTTTTTGTTTTATTTTGTTTTTTTGACAATCTTTTCTAACATGACCCAATTTACCATAATTATTCTTTTGTTTTGTTTTGTTTTGGTTTTGGTTTTTGAGACAGGGTCTCATTATGCAGTTCAGGCTGGCCTTGAGCTCACTTTTGTAGCCCAGGCTGGTCTCAAACTCACACTGATTCTCCTGCCTCAGCCTCCCAAGTGGTGGGATTACAGGCGTGCGCCACCATCCCTGGCTGGTTGGTTGTATCATTAAGTGGGTGCCGTTGAGAGACCACAGGAAAAACAGCCTCTGGGCATCTGTTTTTTTCCCTTGCAGTGAAGTCTGAGTCACTGTCCCTTATCCTCATTTGGAGATGCAGAGGGACTTGTTGGGGGGCCAGGGAGGCAGAGGTTGAATTTTAGCAGACCCTGAAGGTAGAGTTGAAATATTCAATCACTCCACCAGTTTGGATAATCTTTATAGGACTCACCCCCTGGGTCTAAGGAATAGGGGAAAGCTTGAGGAAAGCAAATTTCTCTGCAATTTTCTCTCTGCTGGGGATGCAATTCCTCGGTGTCAGACTGCAGAGATTGCAAAGCCAGGGAAATCAAATTACACAGGGACCACACACTAGCTTCTCCTAGTTGACTAGCTCTGCCTAGAGTTCTTATAACTTGTTTTCATAATAATTTTTTTAACTTTATTTATTTATTTATTTATGGCTGGCTCAGCCTGCCCTGGGGGTGGGGCTGGTGCAGTATGTGGTGCTGGGAATTGAACTGCGGTCCCTGTGGTTGCCTAAGCCTGCCTAAGCAGGCGCTTTAGATTGCTGAGTTATCTCACCAGCTCCTTGTTTTCAAACTTTTAAGTTTAAAGCAGCCTGTCCCTTAGGCTGTAACCAATAACACTGTCTCTTTATAAGAGAATATAATTTCTTAAAACTCTTTAGTTTTACTTTTATATTCACTCTTTGAGTAATGTCTGAATAAGACACACATATTTATTTTTCTTTTTTTATGTGTTTAGTGTAGGGTCTACAGGGTCTCACTATGCAGATCGGACTCATAGTGATTCTCCTGTTTTCAGCCTCGCAAGCACTGGGATTACAGGCACGTGCAACACCACACCTAATCGGAATCGCTGTCTCAGTGCACCCCAGGGGCAGAGCTGGCAGGGCACACTAGGGATCAAAGGATATATTTATTTTTAACTGAAGTGAAGTTTTCCGTTCCTTTGTGCTTTCCTGCTGATCTCACTTACTCTGAGTGTACTTTTCCCATGCAATCCAGTGACCCTTAAACTCACCATTGGTCAAAAAAAAAAAAAAAAAAAAAAAAAATCTGCCTTTTGAGTGGAGCAAAGGAAAACCAAAGGAAGAGGGCTAGCCAGATAGCTCAGCAGACGAAAGCACCTGCATAGGCAGAGCGCAGCGGCCAAGGTTCCATCCCCCTCGGCCCCACCCCTGTGGCATGCTGAGGTGGTGATTGAGACTGGGCATGGTGGGAGCTGAAAACAGAAGAATCACTATGAGTCCAATCTACATAGTGAGACCCTGTAGACCTTGTGGATCCTGTCCTAAATACATTTTTTAAAAAATCAAAGCAAGAAAAATCACATATATAAAATTTAAAAAAAGAAAAAAAAACCTCATCATTAGTCATCTTCTGTGGCCCACATGTTGTATGTCATCAGTCAGAGTTGAAAGAAGTGATGGGAAGACTGGATTAACATAGAGATTAATCTCTCTCTATGTGAGCCCTGAGCTACAGAAACTTCTCATTTATTGAGGGCTACAAACAGACTAAGGAATGTGCATATCTAATTTGATGTAAGCAAGCTGCTATTTACATCGCCTTCTGGGATTCACCAAACTATAAGTTTACATATCACTAGTTGATAACTTCCCAGGTAAAGGAACTAAGAACGGACGGGGCGCCACTTCCAGGAATCTGGTACCTCGTCTCCAGCTTGCCGGAATTACAAAAGGCCAGTTTCCTTAGGCTCCGTTCTTTGTTCATTGCTCCCTCAGGACAGTACACTTCTGACTCATATCACTATGAACTTGGTGAGACTGTGTCTCAAAAATAAAAAAATAAAAATAAAAAGGCTGAGAATGTAGCTCAGCACTCCTCAGTTCAGATCTCAGTAGAACAAATAAACAAAAAGGAACTGAATCAGACGTAGCTTGACTTCCAGTCCCCCAACCTACTCCTGATAGCTGTCACCATAATCCACCAGCCCACCCCAGACCTGAGCTCGGCTAAGCGCCTGTTCTATCAGAAGAATCAGGAGAGCTGACTTTCTCCCTTGCTCTTCTGTCAAAACTCAAAATTCCACTCACTTGTGCTTTCTTTCCAAACTATCTTCCATGACTCCGAACTCAGCCTATCAGGACAGCTGTTGTGTGGGTTGACTGTTCACCCAGCAAACCTCATGAGGGGCGACCCCCTGTCTCCCTGTTAGCCTTTGCCGTAAGTGCCGGACCACAGGCAAGAGTCTCTTTGGGTTCCTGGCCTGTAACATGGGCCTGAGAGTCCCTAGTCATTAAAATCATGAGGTACGTGAATGCCCACATGTGGCAGGCACTGTGCTTGGCATTTCCTGTGCCTCCTTTTACGTAGGTCATGGGGACAGAATCTATTCACAGTAGTCCCTGATTTATGAACATTTGAGTTGCAAACTTTCACAAATACAAAAAGATCTCATGTTATGAACATTCACAGATATGAACAAGTCGCAGAAATAGCTCATGCATCTGCTGAACATTGTCACCTTTGGCTGCTGTGTGCTTATTGCATAGTGTGGGGCTCAGTCCTCAGTCCCAGCCCAGGATGTCTGGAAGCAGGGGGAGAAGTTGTGGTGACATGGGGGTGGACTGCTAGGAGTGCAAAGCAGTGACCCTGGAAACAAAAGTAGACACAAGTGAGAGATTAGAGCAAGGTGAAAAGCAGTAGACATCGCTAGTTCTTATCATAGGAATTACTTGGCCCTTGACATAATTCTAAAGAACAAGGACTAGATCATGGGACAGGTGAAGTTGCTGTGGTAATGAAGTCCACAGTAATATCCCAAAGAATGGATCAGTGGGAGAGGAGATAGAGACACTTCTCAGAGTGTGGATGCAGGGTCAGCGTTGGCGTTTCCTCTCAGCGTAAAGCTATTTCAGCTGTCACCACGGGTGGGTTTGGAAGATCCTTTGTACACAGTTTGTTCACAGGGTTCATAGACTTCAGAAGATGGGCCAGGAGTCCAGAGTAGTCTTTGACAGCTTAGTGACCCTTAGCAAGAAGCTGGGGGACGACTCCACTGAGCTCCTTGCTGTGCACCATGATGCGCTTACTAATGAGGAACCGAAGAACCAAAGAGATTCACAACACAGGCAATGGTGAGGAGGTCTTCTTTCCTTGAAGAGACATAGTTAAATTTGGGGGGGACAGGACCCCAACATAGAGTACAGTGGTTACAGCAGCTGTTCCCAATGACATCCAGTGATACAGCATCATCTATGGTGAGAAAACAAGAGCTACTACTCAGACATCACTGGATTGTGTTTTCAAGAGGGAAGACAGAATTGAGCCCATCAAACAACTTGCGTCAAACATAAAAACAAAAAACAAAAAAAAACTATGTCAGGGGCAGAGAAGCTAGCTTGGCAATCTAAGCACCTGCCTGGCAAGCGCAAAGACCTAGGTTTGATCCCCAGTACCGCAAGTTATGCTGGCCCCAGAACCCTGACAGCCACTGAAAACAGGTGTGGTGGTGTATGCCTGTAATCCCAGCACTGGGGAGGCTGAGACTGGAGGATTATTGTGAGTCTGAGCTGTGTGGTGAGATTCTGTACCGAATAAATAAAAGATTAAAAAAAAAAAAAAAAGCCTGTTTCATCAGCATCAGGAGGAGGAGGAGGAGGAGGAGGGGGCCACATATTTGCTTCACTTAGGAAAGTTAAAGGCTTCGGCACAGCCTAGGCCCACTTTCTAGCAGCTCTACTGTCAATCCAGGCATCCATATTTATTAAAAGCTCTCTAAGCTGGGGGCAGTGGCAGGTGCTAGTCATCCAAGCTACCGGGGAAGCTGAGGCTGGAAAAATCTCAAAGTCAAGGCCAGCCTGAGCAATGCAGAAAAACCACCGCCAAGACCTCCTCCCCAAAGAAAGGCCTCTTGCCTGAACATAGCAGACAGGCGGACAGCCAAGCTTTGTTTGTATGGCCTCACACTTGTGTGTGTGTGTGTGTGTGTGTGTGTGTATGTGTGGGACTGGGGTTTGAGCTCACAATCTTGCACTTGCCAGTCAGGCATTTGTGCCACAGAGCTATCTCCCTGGCCCCAACCTCACACTTTTTCAAATCCCTACAAGAAACAACTTGTGAGAGCCAGCCAGATAGTTCAGAGGATTAAAGCACCTGCCTAGGCAGACACAGGGGCCACTATGAGTCCGATCTGTGTATGAGACCCTGTAGACACTGTATTAAATACAAAAAAATTCCACAAATATATACATACATATATATATATATATATATATATAATTTAAAAGCCCAAATCTATTTTGTAATTTCCTAAGACAAACATTCTGAAAGTAGCCCTGAAAATCTATACCTTTTATTTTTTTTATGCTTCAGTGACATGTTTAGTCTCCTGAATCGCTACCACATCAGTCCAATGTGATGCCAGCACATTCCCTTGTATGTTGTTGTCTCAGTTACTTTTTACTCATTGCTGGGACAAAATACCTGACACTTGAATTAAAGAAAAGAAAGGTTTCAGTTCACAGTTTGTGGAGTTTCAGTCCATACTTGGCTGGCTCCCAGGCAGACTGGCACAGGGCAGAGAGCAGCAGCGAAGAGCAAAGGAGAAAGGCAGCAGCTACGGCTTCTACCCAGCCCCTCTCCCCTCCTTATATTATAAACAAGCTACCCTGGGGCTGGGAGTGCAGAACTCACTCAATGTCCATGCCCTCCTCTGCCACAGAACAAGGATGTTTACAAACTAAGAATCCTGGCTCTCTGTTGAGTCACTAGATTAAATGTATAAACTTCCCAAGTTGACATAATGTATCAACCAGTACAGTTGTCTATAGTGTATTCTTTCATTAGATATTTAAAGCATGCACAAGATTGCTACAGTTAGTTTAATATATTTTTATTTTATTATTTGTATTTTAGGGAAGGGTCTACAGGGTGTTCAGGGTTTCACTACTAGATGGGACTTGTAGTGATCTGCCTGTTTACAGCCTTCCAAGAGCTGGGATTACCGTCGCACATCACCATGCCCAGTCTCCATTGCCATCTCAGTGCGTCCCGTGGGCAGAGCTGGCATGGCAGGCCCAGGAATGAAAACTCAGGCACTTTAAATTGATGAGCTCTCTGGCCAACCCTAGTTTAATATAATTGATTATTGACATATTAGGAGGATGCATGAAATCTACTACATTTATAAAGCATGATTTTTCTTTTGTTCGTTTTGTGTTCTACACTTCTAGGCTATGCCTGAAAAATTAGATGGTAACTTTGTACTTGTACAAGAAACCAAGATTATAGCTGGGAAAAAATTGCTAGTTCATGTGGGAAAATATCAAAATAATTTTAACAGCATGATTTCCAAATATAATATAGAGCCTTGTGAACAGTCACATCAGCAATTTACATGTAACAAGTGGAACTGCGGAATTAAAGGAGAATGCTTTTTTATTTTTAACCTGTTACTTTTAGGTACAAATAAAGATCTCGGGCCGGCGAGATGGTTCAGTGGTCTAAAGCGCCTGCTTAGGAAGGCTCGGGCAACTTCGGGGACTGCGGTTCGATCCCTGGCACCACATGCTGCGCCAGCGCCACTACCAGGGCAGGCTGAGCCAGCCACAAAATAAATAAAATAAAGAAACAAACAAACACAACAAGTAAACAAATAAATAAATAAATAAAACTTAAAAAAAAAACAAATAAAGATCTCATAGAGCATCACTATGTTCAGCTTTTTTTGTTTCCTTTTGCGGTACTAGGAATTGAACTCAGGGACCTTGTGCTTGCCTGGCAGGTGCTTATGCTGCTGAGCTATGTCCCTGGCCCCTGTGCTCAGCTTTGAAAAGAACAAATTTATACCTCTGTACTGTGGCTGGATTTAAATATCCTATTTTGATGCTAATGTTGAAAGTTGTATGACTTCTTTTAATAATTTGGTAAAAATGATCAGATGCTCAAGCATTTGAGTGTATTTATTTTTGCATAACAGCATTTATAAAATAGGTCTTAGTTTTCTTTATCTTTGCAGCAAAGTTTTGACTTCATGATGGGTAACAACTGCAGTGAAAGTACGTAGGTTGGGGCAGCAGGGCTAGAGTATCATTTTCTTATACAACATTTGGCCTTAACCTTAAAACACGCTTTAGCACTCCTGGTTGGCTTTTTTTCTTAAGATAGTTCCACTATGCAGTTCAGCTTGGCCTTGAACTCACTTTGTAGCCAAGGCTGGCCTCAAATTCTCAGTGATCCTTCTGCCTCAGCCTCCAGAGTGCTGGCTACTATTAGCATTTTTGATATGGGTAGTAGTGAAAATGATTTTTAGGTGTGTGGCTTAAAACAAAGGGATGAAGAGTTTCTGTTTTCTGGCCTTTTAAGAAGCATGTATTAGGTAGTTACAGTGAATAACAGAGAAGAGCAGGGAGCTTAAGGACAGAAGGGTATGAGGCCCCTGAGATATCTCCCTTTTATATCAGTGCATAGTATTAAAATGGAGCTGAGGATAGAGCTCAGCAGCATAAATCATTTTAGTAAAAATGAAAGAAGAAATATGCTAGAAATGGGACTGTAGGAGGTTCACCACGAGTCTGATTTAGTAGTGAGACCCTGAACACCCTGTAGATCATTCCCTAAAACACAAAGGGAGAGAGGGAGAGAGAGAGGGAGAGGGAAAAGAGAGAGAGAGAGAGAGAGAGAGAGAGAGAGAGAGAGAAACAGAGAGAGACAGAGAGAGAGAGAGACATACAGAGACAGAGACAGAAATAGAGAAATGGGACTGTCTGGTCCCCTCTCTACAGGCACTTTACATTTCTTGCTGTGACTACAGCAACCACACGCAGTACAGACAGTCTGACAGCCTGTTTACATCAGCAGACAACTGTTTTGTTTTCCCAGCAGACATTTTAGAATGCTTTACTTTATATATAAAGGATAGCAGCACATCAAAGACTGAACTTTGGGGTATTTTCTCAGTTTCCCAATTGCTTGTTTGTTTGTTTGTTTTTTCTGGGGATGGAACTCAGGACCTTGTGCTTGCCAGTCAGGCACTTATGCCACTGAACTATCTCTCCAGCCCTCAGTTGTCCCTTTGTATCCTGGCATCATTCCCATTTTCCAGGGTGTGTAGAGACAAAGCTTCTTCCATGACTTGTCTTCAAATATAATCTGAGGGCACACTCCTTGGGAGCCAGCCGCAGCCCATCATCCTGAGCATCCTGAAGCCCAGCATAGACTATGGCACAAGCCCTTGACAGCCCAGCATCAGCTCCAGAGCAAGAGAATGAAAAACGAAAACAGCTCCTTTCTGCAACTGACAGTGTAATTGCCTTTGGATGCTCATGTTTCTGGAAGAACCTTGAACATCCAAGGACCTTCAAACCATGCTGCTCATTATCTTCAGTCGTCTTCTGACCATGTTAGAACTGGGATTGCCGGGTAAGTTAGTTTACTCATAAGAAGATGTGACTGTCATCTGCCTACCTCAGGAACCCAGATGCACTGGAGCACATGTGCCAGGAGTGCGTGTACCCGCCTGATGCCACTCCTGGGTAGGGCTCCATTCTGATGTCGAACACTGACAATGTGAGGAATGACTTTCTAATTAAAACCATTGCTAAACAGGGCGAGGTACTGGCTGGTTTTATGGTACTGCTCGTGGAATCCAAGTTGGTGATGCGCCTTGGAAGGCGCACAGCACAGCTTTACTCATGGGATGTGCGCATTATGTCTCATCTGAACTTCCATAGCCCAAAAATTTTCCTGACGTTTCTCCCATTACTTCTGTTAATCACTGCAATAGACTCATTACTTGGATTGTGATGTATAATCGTGAATTGTGGAGAAACGCAAAGCGTATATAAGGTTTCAAAGTCTCAATACTGTTTAAAATATAAGCCTGTGAACATGGAAAATAAAAATATATATACATAATTTGGAGCTTCTTTTTTTTTTGCAGGACTGGAGTTCAAACTCATGACCTTGCACTTACCAGGCAGGCATTTGTGCCACAGAGCTATCTTCCCAGCCCCTAATTTGAAGCTTCTTGCTTCAGGATTTTGTTTTCTTTTCTTTTCTGCTTTTTGGTACAAGGGATGGAACTCAGGACCTTGTGCTTGCCATGGAGGCACTTATGCCACTGAGCTATTTCCCCAGCCCCCAGGATTGGCTTTCACATTGCTAAGCTATCCTTGTTTTCCTGTATGTTCTTTCATCATTTAATTTCTCTGTCCTGAAGATATGCTAAATTTTGCCTGTAGCCTTGTTCTCCAACACTACTTACTGCATAGCTTTTTTCGTTCCCACCTTTGCAACTACGTTTAGTTTGATTTACCGATTCGGACTTGGCTCTTTAGAAGGCATCGCCAGATGACTAGATTGTGGTATATATATACAATGTAGAGCTGCCAGTAGTTGGATCCTATAAATACTGTATTTAACATTTTTAAATTTCTTACTTTTAACTTAATATTCTGAGTAGATTCAGAAGGATAAGAAAAATACCTAAACTCTCTCAGCTACTGAGCTACTTACTAATTAGGCCTGGAGTTTAATTTTTTTTTTTTTTTTTGTGGGATTGGGGTTTGAACTCACAACCTTGCACTTGCCAGACAGGCACTTGAGCTATCTTCCCAGGCCCTATATGTGTATTTGTTTTTCAGCTTTGTTTACTTATGTTCTGGCCAGCTCAGCCTGCCCTGGGGGAGGGGCTGGCGCAGTATATGGTACCAGGGATTGAACCACGGTCCCTGCCATTTCCTAAGCTTGCCTATGCAGGCACTTTAGACTGGTGAGCTATCTCGCCGGCGCATATATGTGTATTTTTTGAGAAGAGTGTTTTTTTTTTTTTTGGCTGGCTCAGGCTGCCTTAAGTGTGGGTGTGGGGAATGAACCACTGTCCCCTATGCCGGAGTGGGATTGCCTGTGCAAGCGCTTAAACCACTGAGCTAACCCGAAAGCCCTCTATATGTGTATTCTTTTTTTTTTGTCTTTTTGAGACAGGGTCTCACTATGCAGCTCAGGTTGGCCTTGAGCTCACTTTCGTAGCCCAGGCTGGTCTCAAACTCTCACTGATCCTCCTGCCTCAGCCTCCCAAGTGCTGGGATTACAGGCGTGCACCACTACTCCTGGGTATATGTGTATTTTTGATGCATATATTTTATTTATTTATTATTTATTTTGTATTTTAGTGAAATGTCTGCAGGATGTTCAGAGTTTCACTACTAGATCGGCCTCATAGTGATCTGCCTATTTGCAGCCTCCCAAGAGCTAGGATTACAGGTGTACACCGCCACGCCCAGTCTAATTATATGTGTATTATCTTCCCTTTACCAACAGCGTTGTTATTTATTATTATTATTACTTTTTTTTTTTTTTTTTTGGCAGAACCAGGGATTGAACTCAGTACTTGCCAGGCAGGCACTTGTGTCCCTGAGCTATCTTCCCAACCCTGGAGAGGGTTGTTTTAGAGATACCAGTTCAATCAGTCTAAGTTGGAAAAAGATGCCAAATGTAATCTGTGTGTAGTGTTCAACTTAAAGATATTCTTAATTCACTGCTCTATTCCATTTTCCCCCTTTGTGTTTACTGAAAGAACAAACAGCATTAGATATCTAAAGGAATTAATAAAAAGACTATTTTACACTACAAGCCCATTGAAATGTATTTTAAAAGGTATCAGAATAATCAACTTCATGGGTTGGTTGTGCAGATGCAGATATATTGTAGAAAATGTCTTTAAAGCTCCACTTACACAAAACTATATCAAACAGGGGCCGGCGAGATGGTTCAGTGGTCTAAAGCGCCTGCTTGGGAGGGCTCAGGCAACTGCGGGGACTGCAGTTCAATCCCCGGCACCACATGCTGCGCCAGCGCCACCACCAGGGCAGGCTGAGCCAGCCACAAAATGAATAAATAAAGAAACAAACACAACAAGCAAACAAATAAATAAATAAATAAAATTAAAAAAAAAAAAACTATATCAAACAATGTGAAACAATTCTAAGACCATGATAGTGGAGTAATGGAAAGCTCAAATTTAGCACCTTGAATGCTAAAGCTTGACTTCTTCAATTTAACCCTGGAGTGGTGTGGTGGGAGAGAAGAAATGTAATAGACATTGTCAGGTTGCTTAGACAATATTTATGAGCCCTGTGTATTGTTCTAAAAATGAAAGCTTAAATTTTCATGTTATTGCCTGCTAGATATGCTATTCTTTGGTAAAAAAGAATTCCCATAGTCTATATTGAAGCAGTTCTTGTAATTGATTTATGTTGATTTTTAAGTCCATCTAATAAATTATATGTTATAAAAGAAAAAAGAACCACTGCCCTCAGAGCTTCTTGCTGTGTTCTCTGCCACTGTTGACAGCACCCGGGGACTGCACACTCCAAGGCCTCACCCCAACCCACTATGAAACGTGGGTGGGACCAGTCATCCAAGTCCACCAACTCTAGACGCTTCAGACTCAGGATGAGGAACTCATGGAAGTGCTAAATTTTAAAGCTGAAGCGATCAAAAAAGACATTGTGCCTGTCTATATTTGATACCCTCGAGAGGACAAGTTAAACAGCTTTCATTAAATTCCAGTCCTCTTCTTCCTGCTGCCTTCACCCTTGGGCAGCCTTACGGTAGGTGGAAACAAAGACAGCCACAACTCCTCCTCCTCCTCCTCTCTGTGTGAGTCATCCTTCTGTCAAAAGCAAACTCCATTTGCCCTCTGCTTTTCTTTGCTATGGCTGCTGTAACAAAGTACCCCATGCCAGGTTATTGAACAACAGACATTTACCATCTTCTGGGTCTGAGGCCAGAGTCAGAAGGCAAGGTGTCAGCAGGACTATGTTTCCTTTGAAGGTTTCTGATCTCTCCTAGCATCTGACTACCAGAGCTCTAGCCTTTCTGAGTACCAGATCTCATTGCATTCACCTGTGTGCACATTTATGTCGATTTTCTCCCAGACATATTGGACTGTGGGCTCCCTATGCTAGCAGGATCTCATCTTAACTAATGACATCCACAACAGTTCTTATTTTCAGTGAAGAGAGTCTGAGGACCTGCGAACTTTAATAGCTGATTTGGGGATATACTCAACTCAAGTCACAATACCTCTCAGTGAAAATCTGAACAGGAAGGCCTAGGTTACTGGATGGGGGGATTGGTCTTGTGGTCTTCCTATCCCAGAACCTCTTCTCCAAGTAGCTGGGGGTACAGGCCAGCACCACTGCATCTGGCTACAGTGAATCTCAAGAGGCCTCACAGCTTGTTTTCACTCTTTGGAAAGTGTTATCAGATAAAATTCAATTGCATTACTGGAGAAGAACTCCAAGGATGAAGGACTGGGAAGAGAGGAAGGCCTGGCCTTTCCCCATCCACTCCAGCCGAGGCCCCAGATGTGTGTGCCTGGCCATCTTGGGGTGGCCCAGTCAATCCCACAAAGAGAAGATCAACCAGCCCTGCCAAGTTCGGTTCAAATGAAAGAAGCAGGACTGGGTATGCAGTGATTGTTTCAAGCTACTAGTTTGCTATAAAGCAAGAAATGACAACAGCCATAATCCTGGGCCTTCATAATGAATGCCCTTGGTTCCTTTTGCTGGAATTCCTTCTGTCAGAGCCCAGAGCCTGCTTATCACTCAGATAAAACATTTGGGTCTCACTGCAGGTTGAGTGGCTGGGAATGAGGACAAAGTTGTACTTGTATATAATGAATGGCACCCTCTGACCGACCTAAAATCTTCTGTGAGTGTGGGGAAGAAGCTGGGGCACAACCAGGGGAGGGCCAGAAGGCACTGAGGGATGCTTTGTGCAGGTGGCCTGTAGCCAGCGCTCAGACCACAGAGCTGATTGTGTGGGCTCCAGGACACTGGAACCTCCGGGATAAGAGGACAGAAACAAGCAGTGAGAGGCCCTTACTAAGGAGAAAATTAGAATAATTAATCACTGAGCATGTCTGTCTTCAAAAGAGCTCAATTTTGAAAAATACAGAATGCAGAGAAGCACAAAGAAGTGATTACTTAGAAGAGGAACAGAAAATTATATGGAAAACAGTGATGGAAAAGAAAGTGCTTAAGAGTTGGAAGAGTTAAAAAAATTAAGGTTTAGTGAAAGTGTAAATGTTTAATTATTTGACCAATCTTACATACCTATATCTATTAATCTAAACAGATCTGATGATGAAAATATGTGATACAACCATTGTTAAATTTTTGTTCTTGCTTTGAAATTCTGTGCTATATGTACTCTTGCTTGTTACTGTTTTTCTATCTTTGTTTTTGCTATTTTTAGTCTTTAAAATAAAATTTAAAAAATAAATAAATAAACAAACAAATAAAAAAGAAGATGCTTAAGCGCACACAGCCCCC
>PVKN010024917.1:0-14291 GCA_004027915.1 Capromys pilorides | reverse complement strand
CCTAAGAAAGATTTTGTTTCTTCCATTTATAAGTTGGCCTGCTAGAGATTTGAAGTTTTTAAGAAAATTTTGTGATTATTGTTTGAAATGTTTAAGTGCATTCAATCAAGTTGCTAAGTGCTATTTACATTTTAAGATTATTTGATTTGTTAAGTTTATAAAAATTTGTAACTGACTGAAAACAGATGAGATTATTTGATTGTTAATTGAAAATGGTGTTGAAATACTGGGGGGAAGAAATCCATCTCATATTGGGGAGCTCATTGAGCTTTAGTCAAAGGTCAAGACAAAGTGGATGCTAAACACTTTAACAAGCATAAGCTAGATGTAGAAGAAAATGTCGATGATTTGTAAGATGTGCTCAAAATCTAAGTAAACACTTTAATAAGATGAATAACATTTAAAAATCACACAGTGGTAAGAGCTTTTTCACGAGCAGGTTCTCTCTCCAACATTAAACATGTAAATGACATTCTCCACATGAAAGTAGGAACTTTGGGACATAAAGGATTGGGAAGGAAGGTGCATTTTGAGGATAGAAAAGAAGAGAGCATTTGGTTTTTCTGGAGCACGATCTACAATAGCTAGATGATAGACTTCTGGCAGAATATGTGTATGTTCTACAGGTGGCCTGAATGGTGGAAAACAATTAGCAAGACAGTTGATGTCCAATAAGGAGGATTTAAGTACAGTTTTGTAGGAGAGAATATAAATATTTCATTGTACATGATATGAAAGGGATTTAGTGCTTGAGA
This sequence comes from Capromys pilorides, assembly GCA_004027915.1. Taxonomy (NCBI): domain Eukaryota; kingdom Metazoa; phylum Chordata; class Mammalia; order Rodentia; family Capromyidae; genus Capromys; species Capromys pilorides. Next base: position 13,536 of record PVKN010024917.1, on the reverse strand, counting down.
TGGGAACGGGAATGCCTAATTGATACAGTGGTATTTCAGAGTATATTAGATCATGACAATTACTGTCATTTGAGCTCTTATTGGGTTTTAGAGAATGAATTAGGGTCTTTTTCATACCTCTTCACCCCTCTTTGCAGCAGTATACTATGTGGTAAATTTTTATTGTACCCACTTTATTAGATGAGGAAGTTGAAACCCAGATGGGTTATGTGTCTTTTCTAAGTTTGCACAGCTCCTACGTGGCAGAGGCAGCGCTGGAACCCACCACCTGTGCTTTTACTGGGCACTGTAATAGTGTGGATTTAAAATATTCTCTCAGCATCACAGGTGTACAGAGATGGGGTCCAGGAGGTAATTAAGCCATGATGATTGGCACATAAAGGCTCTAACTTCATCAGTGGATTAATCCATTGAGATGTTAATAACCCAGTGGCATTAGTGGAAGATAACTGAAAGTTAAGAAGTAGGGTTTAGTTGAAGAAGGTGGGTCATGGAGGTGTGGCCCTAAGGGAAGCATCTTGTCTCTGTCCCCTTCTTCTTCGGTCCTCCTGCCATCACTATTTCCTTCCTGCCATGAGATGAAGAGTCACCTTTACCATAACCTGCTGCCATGTTGTTTCTGTCCTGCCACAGGCTTCAAGGCAATGAAGCCACATAAGTGTGATTGGAGACCTCTGAAGCCATAAGCCAAAGTGAGCCTTTCTTCCTTTAGATTTCTCTTCTCAGATACTTGTTCCCAGTGACAGAAAACTGACTACATTACTCTATCGTCAAAAGAGATGATTAGATGACACTATCATATAAATGACAGGGAAGATACTCCTGGGAGAGTCCCAAATATCAGACCCAGTAGTAAGGAAAGTAGAACAGAGTTACCAAAAAGTAAAAGAATTACAAGAAGATTTAGAAGAAGGAGGGGGAAGCAGAGGAGAAAGAGGGGAAATTAGAAGAGCTGTAGGAGACAAGGTTCATGATGGCTTACACATATTTCCTAGAGCAGTTCACAGATTGCCTCAAAATTCATGATGAGGTTCAGGCCTTAAGGCATAGCTGAAGCACCTTCTCACCCCTCAACTTGTTCTCCATAGAGCCTTCTGTTTATCCTCCCACTGAGGAGAACTGCAGCTTTTCTAGGTGATCTAAGAACATTTGGAACAATGTAAGCTAGCTGCTCAAATTGTCTCCCAGTCTATAGCTTTCTTAAGCCACTCCTTGCTGAAATTTTCTGGTGTCTATGGCCTCAACATGCAGAGAACTACTATGGATACAAGACTTAGAAAGCTGAGTGGAGGGTGAATTTTTCAGGCCTTTCCTTGAAAAGGATAAGTAAAGCAGAGTGTATTTCTTGTTAGTGGGGAGAGCTGGAGAAAAAGCCAAAGGGTCCACAATAGTTGGGCCAGAAAAGGAGCCATAAAATATCTAGAAATTTTCAGCATGCCCAGGGAGACTGTAGATACAGTAGAAATGATCAATATCTCCTCCAATAAGAAGCATGCATACTGGGGCCTCTGAGTATGAGTCAGAAGTCACACTCAGGGGCCTGAGTCAAGTGGAATGGGGAGGAGGCAAGTAAGAATTTGAATTTGTAGTTATTCTAGAACAGGGACATCTTAAAGATATGCTGTATTTTAGCATGACTATGTGGTAAGCAGAAATTTGGTCATATTTTTCATTTGCTTAAACACATAATAGCATCATATATGTGCTTTAGGATATGGCTCATGCACAGGGTCTGGTTTTCAGATTGTGTTTGGGAGGCATAGTCAGTTTGCCCATTGTACACATTTTAGCGAATTCTTACTTTATTCCAAGAACTTGTGTAGCTACTATGAATAGAAAGCTAGATCAAGCATCACTGTTTTCCTAGGGGCTTGCTGTCCAGGAGGCAGGGAGGCATGGTAGAGGTTAACATAATATAAAGAGTTACAACATCGTTGCACAAAGGCTGTGGGGATAGATTATGAGGATATCTCACTTAGACTCATGGGTCAAAATCAAGTTCTTAGTGGAGATAACGCCTAAGCTAAGCCTAAGAGAAGAATAAGCTCATCAGGAAGGATGTCTTTCCTACAGCAAACGGTGCTGGAAAGGGCAATAGTAAAGACATAATGATGTCTGGTCACTCCTCTTTAAGAGAACCATTAACAGCTAGGAACAAGTAGCAGTGACCAATGAAGATAGAGAAAACAAAGAACCAGGAACAGTTAACCAGGGACATGGAGGATTTCAAAGCCCTTGCATTTCTCCTCTCTCTTTGCACCTTTCCCTCTCCCTTTTCATTCTTTTATCAGTAAGTCTTTCTCGTGCTTCAATAAGAGTACAAGGGAAAAGGCAGTGTCTCAGTATCTGGAACAATGTGGATGCCCAGCAAGGGCAACTTAGCTATCTAGAGAGGCCCTGTCTCAAAAATAGAAACAAAGAACCCCCAAACCAGTGATGAGATAGATGAGGAAGAAACAGTGGCCGGCATTGCTATCCCCTTTGAGGATCCTCCGCTAAAGGCGATTCTTACCAGTCACCAGTTTCAAATCCAATGCTCTTACAGCCTTGGATTTAATGACATTGATAAACACAGTCAACCTCAAGGCAACTCACTTAACCTTTATCTTTTCCCATAGCTTGATTTCTTACTACATCTCGATTTATTGCTACTTTTCCTCCTAGTGCCTGGTGGGACATTCCTGTGACTTTCAAGTCTCTTGTAAGGAAATGTGTGTATAGATGGGAAAGATCTCTAATTTCCAAATTCTAATAATATCTGTATTTGGAAGACTTCTAAATTTACGTTTTGATCCCTGGATTCTCATTCTATAAACACACCTCTACAGTTACTTATTAGGCACTTTCCAAAAAAAATCATTGCATTTTCACATCACATCAACATAAACTACAGTCATCTTCTTTTCACCGAAGCCTTTGCTCATTCCTTGAGGCACATGTGAATTCATTCAGTTGAATCTGTCTTTCCTTCTTCCCATGTTGCAAGTGTTGACCTCACGCTTTTTTTCATACAGTTTCTTCTATATAATGTCACCTTTTTCTCATAAGAAATTATTTTTCTCTGAAAATCATATATAATCTTCAAGGTCCAACTCAATTGCTACCTTCTTCAGTCCTCTTAGAGCACTTACCACTGCTGAATGCAGCCTTCCCTTCTTGCCTATAGAAATGGTCTGTACAATTGACATGAAATACACAGTGGTAGAATGCTTACCTAGCATGTGTGAGGTCCTGAGTTCAACTCTTAGTATTACAAATGACAACAACAAACACAAAAACAAAATATCACTCAGCACCTTATATTGTAGTTGCCTTAAACTAATCTGTTTTGCCTAATGTATAATATATATATATATATATATATATATATATATATATATATTCTTTAGCAGAAGAAGTAAAGTCCCATGGCAGGAAAGATCACCTTACGTTGGTGACATTGCTTTTCTGAGAGCCCCAAGTTAGGCTCCCTATTGCCCCTTTGTCTTGTGTGGGTTTAAGTTCTACCTGCTCTCTCTTTAGATTCTACTCCACAATACAATAGCTTGTTGTCTACCTCTAACGCTTGTAGATCAGAGGTGTCATTTCTTATGGTCTTTGCTTTTTTTTTTTTGTACCAGGAATTGAACTCAGGACCTTGCGCTTACTGAGCTATATCCCTGGTCCCTGGTCTTTACATTTCATGAAAAATCACACGTATCTTTTGGGTTACATAGGTGAAAAGAATTTCAAATTTTAAGTGTGAGAAATTATAATGGTTCAAAAGAAAAAATGCTTCAGATTACTGGAGCTTAAATTAGAGTCTGTGAAACATTTTTATTTTTAAATCCTAGGTAACTGTTCACTTCAAAATGTAAGTAAGTATTCTTGGTGAAGGAGAGCCCCCATCCTTGTCCCCTTTCCCATTTATGAAAACACTACCAAAAATTTAGATTAGTACGGAATTCTGCAGTTGAAATTATCTTTTTCTTCATTCATTTTGCTTCTGGAAGGAAACTTGGAAAACTGTAGCAACATAGACCTAACAATTCTATTTCAAGGAGTTTATGATAATGAAAGAAAATGAGATACTCTCAGAAATGTATGTCCAAGATAAAAGTTACTGGTCATAATGAAAATGAAAACAATTTCTATCTAATAGTAGAAGAATGGTTGAGTGACCATAACCACATACTATAATGTTCCCATTAAATATTCTATTTTAAATATTTTATGACATCACAACTGCCCATGCTTTCATGTCAGCAAACAACAGTAGCAACAGCAGCAGCTTCCAAAAATAAATAAAAGAAAGAAAACCAAAATCAAACCCCCAAAACCCCCCTCTATTCTCAGCTATGGAAGCTTTGTATTATGATGCAAAATTTATTTTTAAAGGTTTTATTATGACAATTGGCTTAAGCAACATAGGCAGAGAAGTAATTCTAACCCAGGCTTCCAGAATTTTAACTGGTTATCTATCAGTGGTGGGATTTTAAGGTGCTTTTGATATTTTCTCTATTATTGTTATGTATTTTTCCAAATGATCTTCTAGGAATATGTGTTCACTCATTCATTCACCTGTGTGATGCACAAACGCAACTGTGATGCATCGAGCACTCTGCTTGTGTGACGGACACTAAAATGAACAAGACGCAGCACAGGTGCTCCCTGCTCTGCTCAGAATTTGTAATTCTTTAAAATGAAGTGAAATCATTTAAATTTTTTTTTCCATTTGATTTCATTATTCTACTGCTGGGAATCTGTCTTAAGAAAGAAACATAGTCACGAAAGCAAAACAAACTTAACATATAGAAATACCCATTAGCATATTCATCATGATATAATAGCAGAAAATTAAGGAATCACCTAAATACTCGATGGTACGGGAGCAGTTAAACAAATGATGAGACAGTCACATAGTGCAGTAATGTGGAATCATTTAGGTTATGTTTCTGAAGACATTGTAATAATGTGTAAACTTACCATGTTTTCCATTACTATCAATGAAAAGATAAACTTGAAAATTACACATAATCTGACTTCAGCTGTGCAGTGTAACTTTCATAAAACAGATATTCAAATGTTAACTGGTGTTATTTTTGCATGGTGTGATAAGGGGTGACTTGAATTTTGTGTCTATGCCCTTCACATTTGTCAAATCTTCTGTGATAAACAAGGTTTAGTCTTCTAAGGAGAAAAAAACAGTCATTTAAAAGATTTGATTCAAAGGTTGTTCATCAAAAATTCAGTGTGATGCAAAAGCATAGTTCAGCTTTTACTCTCAATCTGTATGTTGTAGAAAGGAATGATGATTCATGTGGAGTGTTTATGGTCCCTTCTTTCTACAACATTCTGGGACAGGATGGTGTGCAGGAGACATACCCATCAGGAGCCTGAGGGGATGAACGAACAGTGTGCTCAGGAGGTTAATTAAGGAAAAGCAGAGCACACACAGAGATGTGCTAAGCTCTGTCCTAACTCTACCTGAACTCTAACATTTAGCATATCATTGCCAATCTCTGGGCCATGTCTGCACACTGGAAACATTGCTGTTGCCTTTCTTATAGCTGTGACATCAGTGATTTCCTGATTTTCATTGAGCAAGGGTCACAGAGGCTCAGCATCCTGCCATGGTCTACCGAGAGAAAACCAACCCTAGAGCTAAAATGTGGCTCTGTTCCCATGGACTGGGAGCACCCTAGCCCCTAATCTAAGGCCCAGGGCTTGAGCAGGGCTGTGGAACCTGCTCCCAGTATAAGGGAGAGAGAGACAGCTGTCTGTCTGTGCTCATGAGCTGCTGGATGCTCTTGCTCACACTGACCAGCAGAGCTCCCTAGATTTCAGGCAAGGCCCCAACACAGTAGGACAGCAGCCACTTACGATCTAATTTAGGGATCACAAAGGACAAATTTGTGAGGCTGAAGATGGCATCACGTCTCACTAGCCTGGTATTTGGTTATCTGTTATGCCATAGAATTTTTTTTATTTCATTTTCAAGTTTAGAAACTGTTGTCAAGAGCAAGTGAATGCAGAAAGATTTACAGGTTTACTTCACTTTCAACAAATTAACTCTCTGAACACATTTGGAGAAATACATTTACAAAATGATTCACTACCATTCAGAGTACCTTGTTTACCTTCTATACCTAATATACAAATTCATTCACCACAATTTGTTTTATATAAAATATATCAAGCATTGAAAAACAGCATAAAAGATGGGCATGGGGTCACCAATCAGCATTTGAATATCAGTCTCTTCAAAGGGTGACCATATAGATTTTCCCAATTTAAAAAGTGTTCACTGACAACAACAGAATAGCAACCTAGAGGGATTTGCAAAGACCACAAAAGCTGCAAAAGACTAAATCAGCGACTAAATAAGCTCTTCACTTAAAAGGGGTTAGTTGTGGAGTCCTTTTGGAAGTTGTTTCCTAGCTCCTTTTTCACATGCATTTGTCTCAGTAAATCAGTAGAAGAATCCCTTTTAAATCACAATAACAGGTGTTTCAAACATATCTCCACACCCCAGGTAAATATTTAACACCTGTGTTCACACTGAGACACATATTGGACACCTGGGAAAGCCACAAAAAGTCAATAACAATAAAGCTGTGCTCTAGTATTTAGCGCTTTATCAAGCCACCTGAAGATTCGCGTCTTCCAGCTCTTCAGCCTGCATTTAACAATGTTAACTTTTCCATATCCGGTCAGCTTCTTAACCCCTAACTTGTTGGTTGCAGGGAACAAGAATTCTCAACTGCTTTTTTTTTTTTTTTTTTGCCAAGAACATTTGTCTGTGGATACAGGCAGGGCAAAAACACTGACCTTCCACAGCAAGGGAAACTTAGAAAACTTCCTGGATAAGTTTGCTGAGTCCCTGTCTATGATGTGCTTTAAGAACTCCTTGCAACATAGAGGATATGAATTAGGATCTGGACTATTTTATGAACTGGCAAAAAAAAATGCTTCTCACATTTGAATAATACTGGAGAGTTGGCAGTCCCTAAAATCTTGAGGAAGGAATGAAAAACGAAGAATTTTGCTTATGTCTACTTAAAACTCAAAGCAACAAAAAGCTGCCCAGAAGAATAGCAGCCTGGAAGGATTTGCAAAGACAAAATCAGGAGCTAGCTCCTTGGCTAAGTCCTGAGCATCACCTTGAGGTTTTAAAGGAAAGGAGTGAAGCAATATATGGAAAAGAGCACACAGGAGTTAACGGGACAGTGTCAGGGAGGTGAATGAATGAACAAAGATCAGAAAGATAAAAGAAGAAGGTGAGAAAAGGGAGGCTGCAAAAGGAGACTGAAAGGGAGCTCCAAATGGAGACCAACTGGCCGCCAGCGAAAGCCCCAGGCTATTGTGTGGTCAGTCTTCCCCTTCTGCCATGCGTGATGCAGCCCCAAAGCTCCACAGCAATGCTATGGTCCTCTCCTGACACTTGGGACTTCCGGAAAGGGCAAGCTCACCTATCGAAGGCCACGGCTGTCATGGAGTAGATACTGGCAAAGACTGCAGCGATGGGGAAGAAGTTGTGGAACTTGCAGTAGAACAGGCCATAGTACCACTCGTTGTGGACAGCGTAGGTGAAGTTCACTACTGTGTTGAATGCAGCCATGGAGGCCTCCGCAAAGGCCAGGTTCACCAGAAAATAGTTGGTCACTGTCCTCATTCTCTTATGGGCCAAGATGATCCACATCACCACCACGTTGCCTACCACAGAAGTCACCACAATGACCGTATAGGCGGCTGCCCAAAGGACAATTTGCCAAGCTGGCTGCACGAACTGGTTGGGTTCTGAGGTGTTGGTGGAGATATTTGGGAAAAGGTCTGAGTCCACAGGGAGGACGTTATCCATTTCGCAGGGGTTTGGCGAAGCCCTCCGTTCTGCACACACCACCGGTTTACAGCCAAGCCCTTTGGCAGGCACCTGAGGCTCGGGATCCTGCTTGAGCCAGACAGAAAAGGAGAAGTCTCTTTCTGGACAAAACTCTCTTTGCAAGCAGACTTGCCTCTCTCGGAGGAGAAAGGCTTCTAGATGCTCTATCCTCTCGACCTCGGTAGCTCTGAATTCCTCCACGTTTCAGTTTCTGGAAGCACTTGAGTTCAGAATCTGGAGACTGCGTGTAGTCTGTGTTACACTGAAAGGCGGAAAGTAGTCCCGCAGGTTTCCTGTCTGAGAAGTGGGAGAACCGGCCGGCCGTTCTGCACCTGCTTGTGTTTGCAACTGCTAGCTCCCCTTCCTGCAAAAGGCAAAGCCTTGTGGTGCCTAAGGACTTAGGCGGACAAAGAGGACCAGTTACAGCGCTACCTTTGAAAGTTCTGATTCAATGGCCGGGATTCTGGGGCCTCGTGTTCAGCTGCAGATTTTTCTTCGCTTTCGTAGAAGCCGTTGTCGCCGCGCTGCCTGCAGCGTCGCAGACGCCTCTTGGCTTGGGTCCTTCTCAGCTCCGGAGTTAGCACAACCTCTGCAGGATGCGCCCGAGGCTTTTATAACCCGCTGCAGAGACGTCACTGGGAAGGGGCAGTACCTGGGCTGCGTACTCGCCAGGCCCCTTGCGCAGCAGCTGCGCCAGCTGTTGGCAGCTGTCTCACTTCACCGCCGCAGCCACCACGCCTTGTGCTGCTCTCTACCAGCTGTGGGCGTCTGCAAACCGGACACCCCAGCACTCCGCAAGGGGGCAGTGGTAGCCTGGGAGTAACTGAGCCCAGTAGGGTCTGCCGCTGGAACCACAGCTACACCAGGGATGCTGGGGGTGGTGGTGGTAATTTGGGAAACAGCTGGCGTAGAGGGCGGTGAACGCCCGAGGAAGCAATCTGGAGCCCGGCAAGAGCTTTGCAGAAGCGCCCGCCGGTGGTGGTGGGAGTGGGGCAGGCGGGAGGGCCAGGCGCCCGCGCTGCGCTCCCTCACGGCCGCTCTCCAGCTGAGTCCCACGCCGGCGCGCTCTGGCTGCTGCGAGGAGAGAGGAGCGGCGACGGTCAGTTTCCAGGGTCCGTAAAACAACTTTCCTGAGGTCGCGTTCAGAACCCCACACTCCCAGTCCCTAGCTCGTTTCCTTGTCGGGTACTGATCCGGTCTTTGGAGCACCTTCCGCAGCTAACCTATGGCCTAGCTCTTGGCTGAGCCTCCCTGGGAGCCCTCCGGAGGAGCCTCGCTGCAGGCGCTGGGCCGGACTCTGCTCCCCGAGAAGCTCGCCCAGAGAAGGCTGCTGTCGTCCGGACGCGCGCTTCTGGGCTCCCGGCCAACGAACACTGCGGACGGGCGCTCCCGGCGTGCGCCCTGGCGGTTTCCACCGCCTCCTCGGTCTCCTCCTCTTGCACGCTTCCCGGGCGTGCGGGCCAGCGCGGGAGGTGGGGGGCGCCGCCCGCTCCTGCCCTCCGGGCGTGCTGGGTGCGTGGGGGGGGGAGGGGGTCCGAGCGCAGGTCTGCCTCCTGCTCTCCCACTCCGCGCATCCGCCCTGGATGGACTTGGAAGCTTCGATTCCCAGGTCAAAGCAATCTCAAAAGCCGAGCCGGCGCCCTGCACTGAGGGCGAGGGAGGGAAGCGGGGAGAGACCCGCCAGGTAACGCGACCGGGTTTTGAGGAGTTGAGATGGGCTGAGCTCGGGAACACGTTTCAGAGAGAGAACCGCCACTTGGAATCGGACAGTCGGAGTGTCCCGAAGGCCCTTGCACCTCTCGCTACCGACTTCGCCCTCCGCGGCGGGGACTCGGCGGCCCAAAGCAGGCAGGGACGGGCGACACCCACCCGCAGGCAGCTGGGGTGGCAGCGCGGCACTCTCCAGAGAGCGCCAGCTATGCAAGAGTCTGGCGGGCGCTCGGAGCATCTCCAGCGAAGCGCTTTAAATTCACTCTCTAGACTTCAGGTCTGACGGAAGTCCAATCCCCTCACCGGAGCCGAGAATCTGTTGGCTCGGTGTAGTTTTGTTGGAGACTGAGATGTCAGCGCCTAGAGGAGCCTCACCTCGCAGTGCTCTGGCCTCCCAGGCATCGCGAAGATTTCTGAGCGATGCAGAGAAAGCTTAGGGTGCTGTGGAGAAAGGAGCACTGCACCCCCAGATTTAGAGAGGCGGCATTGAGTATCTTCTGTGGAAGGGTAGCCTCCTCCTCTGCCTTCTCGCCGCTCCCAGGAGCTCACTGGGCTGGGAAGAGGGAGGAGAGAGGGAGAAGGTTAAAGCCGAGGGACAGGCCGTACTATTAGAGCGAGAGAAGTACTAGGTGCCGGGTGAAGGAAGCCGGAAGCCTCTGCACCTAGACAGCCCGGGCAGTGAGCCCGAGGGCATTTCCTCTCGCTTTTACTTTTTTTCCTATAGTCAGCTACCCACGAAGAAGCTGAAGGGTGAACTAGGACTAAAAAGACAGCCAAGAGGCAGTGGTCTGAGAAATCCAGTCGGGACTCAGCCTGAAGTACCACCAAGATTGTCCAGCTCACCTAGAGTGGCACCCATGACCCTCATTTTGACTTCCAAGGCCCCACTCTCTTCCCTGACACCCTAGCGAGGCAGGCTTGGCTTGCTGTCGTTCAGGCTTCAGGTTTGTGGCACCCCAGGGGCACTGGGGCCTTGGGACAACACCTACACATGACGACTTCACATTTAGACAGAAAGCCTCAGCCCTAGCGTAGCAGAGGCGTGGGATTCACACGTAGGCTAGGAGCCGGGGTCTCCACGAGCAGCTCCCCTTCTACAAACTGCCTTTCTTTCCCACCTAGGAATAACTTTGCAGAAATGCATAGCTTTTGTCCAAACCCTGTTGTTTTCCTCCAAAACCTGGTACTGTTTTCCTTATCCTTTGTGCCTAGGCATCCTTTTCCTGAATCCACTCCTTGACACATAGCGCAGCCTCCTCACCCAGGGCAAAGGAAGTCCTGCTAGCAAAGCAGCATAGGTCCCTGCTCATAAGGCCAGGCTCTCTCTCACTGGACGATATACAAATACACACAATACCTGCAGCTGTAAATGCAACTATGACTTTAAGTGTTGTCTATATTTTGTTTTTCTTGCTCTACACTTTATTTAAATGCTTCTCAATTAAAAAGTATAGGTTTAATTCATTGCTTTCAATGACTATTGTTATTGTTATTATTGCTATTGTATAGGAGCACCATAATTCATTTTATATCCAACGTAATTCACTGTTTTCAGTTTTTGCTGCTAGACAATGCTACATTAAATTCTTTATCCAGGACCAGGGAGATAGCTCAGTGGCTTAAGTGCCTACCTGGCAAGTGCAAGTCCTGAGTTTGATTCCTTGTACCCTCCTCAAAAAAAAAAAAAAAATCCTAGATAAACTTGTTATCTATGTAGGCTAGGGAATAATCTAACTCTCAGGTATAATCCCAGACATTCTTTCCAGGGAGTAGACTCCAAGTGGAATTACTGAGTAATTTGTACTATCAATGGTATTTATATTATAAAAGATTAATATTTATAATATTCATATTCATATACAAATATGCATATATACTGCATATTGCTGTTGATACTTTCACCTTTCCAGATTGCCTTTTGCAAAGGATGTGACACTTATATTTCACTAACAATTAAATTGCTCTTTTCCCCAGATCTACTATAGTATCAGGTATTGTAAGTCTGTTAAATTTTCTGAGACTACTGATGATAGAACATCAATTACTATTATACAGTGTACATTATACATCTTCCTAACTACTAGAGAATCTGATATTAAAAGTTTCTTTATTTCTTTTGCTATGTAGATTTTTCCTTTTGTAAATTCTGTCTGTCTCTGTCTCTGTCTCTCTCTCTCTCTCTTTTTCGGTGGTACTGGGGATTGAACTTAGGACCCTGTGTTTGCCAGGAAGGTGCTTATTTTACTCTATCTTCCCAGCCCCATTGCAAATTCTCTTGACATCACAAGCTGCCCACTTTTCTATTGGACAGTATCTTTCTTTGCTAAATGTTTTTTGGGTTATAGGCATATATAAACAGTTTTCCTGTCAGGAATATTTTAAGTTTTTTCTTCTAGTGCTGCTATTTTGCTTCTGAATTTATATATTTTCCACACATATAATTTGTATGCAGTTATATTTGCTTTAATACCATTTGGGTTCCCCAGACTTGATTTTAAAGTTGTCTCCCCAAATCCTAGTTTTTTTTCACAATACCTTTGGTTTTCTTAAAAATGTTTAATTTTTTTACATTAAAGTCTTTAATTAATTGTCATGTCATCATTTTATATTATTAAAAGTAAATAAAAGTTGCTTACTCTATTTCCTCTCATATAGTTAGCCAGTTTCAATATCTCTATTCATTTTCCTAGTGAATTAGACCACTGTCTTGTCATAGATTACAATTTAAAATATATGTGATTAAATACAGTGGCCCAAACTTAATTCTTGCTACAACTCTGGTCCCAGAATTCATTCCATGTTAGATTTGTGCCTACAACCACAATCAGGAAAGAATTAAGTTCATGAAACTCGGTACCATTGCATTTAAGTTTAATATTTAGTCTCCGTTTCCCCTACTTGTCTGTTGTGATAGCAATGTCAGATATTCCATATGATCCCCTAATTTGCCTAAACCCTCCTCATTGCCAGTGAGGCAGAGCCATGTGACCAAGGTTGGCCAATAGTAGAGATGATGTGTGTCTCTTCTAGCCTGAAGCATAAAAACCAAGGGCAAAGTTGTCAAGAGAGAAAGACAGAGCCTGGCAGGTTTCTCTTCCCTGCCAATTCCCAGTGTTCTGGATGATGTAGCTACAAGACGACAGCTCTCTGTCACCTTCAGTACCCAGTGACTGACTGTGTCACACAGGCTTCTGCTGAAACCTTATGGGGCGATGTCATGTGCAAGAGATGAACTATCATTGTGTTAATACATCAGGATTTGGGATTAATTTATTACTCACTGTTTGATTGATCATGCTGAGTAACAGAGGAATAAAAATTCTGATGTCTGTCAAGTTTAACTCATTCATGCTTTTATTTATTTCATCATATCATATTTAACCTTGAGTATTTTGCACTCAAATTGTAAAATGCCAAATAAAACAGGCTGCACTAGTATTCCAATTACTATTCTAATTGCAAGAACTTGGAATTTAATTGTTGATTTTGACGAAACTGACATCTTTAATATTAAGGATGTTCAAGCACATTATGTGCCTTTCTGTTTCTTCAGATCTTATTTTCTCTCTTGCAAAAGTTTAAGAGGCAGCTGAATACCTCATTGGACAGAAGTGCCTGCTTAGGCAGAGGGTAGCATCTGGGTTGGATCCCTGTTTGTAATGCCAGCCCTGCCTCCAGGGTGCACTGAGACAGTGATTGAGATTAGGTGTGGTGACGCAAGTCTGTCATCCCAGCACTTAGAAGGCTGAAAATAGGAGAATCACTCTGAGTCAGATCTACGTAGTGAGACCCTGTAGATGCTGTACTAAACACATAAAAACGTTTAACAATTTTGGTTAGAATAGATCTAACCCTTTGATTATATTTGTTTCACTTAATTTTACACTTTTATTTATATTGTAAATGAAACTTTTTTTTCTTAATGCTAGATTAAAGAAAAACTGCTGCCTTCTCTCTCTCTCTCT
>PVKN010024916.1:0-14284 GCA_004027915.1 Capromys pilorides | reverse complement strand
CTTTTTTTTTTTTTTTTTTTTTTGGTCTTTTTGAGACAGGGTCTTGCTGTGCAGTTCACTTTGTAGCCTCGTGACTCACTTGCAATGACCCTCCTGCCTCAATGTCCCAAGTGCTGGGATTATTGGCATGAAATCCACTTTCATGCAGTGCTGAACAACTGATGACATTGATGACAGTGACACATGTTGAGATGAGGTCGTTCTCTGAGGAAGAGATAAAAAAGTACAGGAAGAGATAGAGGAGATAGCTCAGTGGCCTGGCGTGTACAAGGTCATGATTCCATCCCCAGCACCACAGGAGCAAAGGTGATACCTGGATAGAGTTTGTGTAATTATTTCACGCATTTGTTTGTAAACATTCATTCCGTAGAAAAACATCCCTCCCCAACCCCCCCGCTGCAGGACCAGGCTGGAAAACATTCGTTTTCTGATGTCATACTACAAAGTTAAAATTGTATACATCTGTATCAAACTGATTGATAGATTTGGGCGGAGGGGTTGAGACAGGGCCTTGCTAGCTCTAAACTCATTCTGCCTCAGCCCCGAGTGCTGTCACCAAGCCCGGCCACAGATATTCTCAAGTTACTGTTAAGTGAACAGATAAAACTGTATTAATAGTTAATGAAAATTTGGTGGCTATATCAGTACATCACATCAACAAGGTTTTCCTGTCTTTAGATGGTCCCTCTGAACGGGGACAAGCAGGACAGTCAGCTTTTGCAGGAAACAAAAGGGAGAGTTTGTTTGATTGTTTTTGAGATTCAGTGTAAATGGTACCAGCATTTCTCCTTTATTTTGAAATATGACATATTTGAATCTGTTCTTATTTCTCTTTATCCTTCTCCCCTTTTCTAGGTTTTTGTGGAGACTCTGGATAAGTGTTTTGAAAATGTTTGTGAATTGGATTTGATCTTCCACATGGATAAGGTATGTTCAGTAGCTGCATAAATTGGAGGGTCTTTTGCTAAACTTTTTAAAAAATATTTTTTAGGGAAGGATCTACAGGGTATTCAGGGTCTCACCACTAGAATGAACTCATAGTGATCAACCTGTTTACCACCTCCCAAGAGCTGGGATTATGGGCGTGTGCCACCAGGCCCAGCCCGCACAGCAGGCCCAGAAATTAAACCCTGGCCCCTGTGCCTGCTTGCAGGTGCTTTAATCTGCTGAGCTTTTTGGCCCCTTGCTAAACTATTAACATTTTTTTGTTTATTTGACTATATAGGGTCTCACTGTGTAGTTAATACCAGCCTTGAACTTGCTGTGTGATCACATACTTTGAACTCTCCTGCCTCAGCTTCTTGAGGGCTGGGATTACAGGTGTGTCCTCCAATGCCTGGCTTGTAACAGTTTTAACATGTACTGCAAGATTACTACTGCTTCTATGGTTCCTCTGATCACAGACAGAGTGCTTGGTATAGGGCAGCAATGACAGTAAAGCAACTGGCTACTGAGACAAAGGTGAGAGACACAGTTTTGTGTAATTAAATGAGTTTGCTAGTCCTAAGCCAGTGACAGTGAAACTTTGAAATATATAACTCAGGTAAAATTTATATCTCCTCTCAGGAGAGAGACGGTAATTAATATATCTGTAAATACTTTCAGGTCAGGTGACATTAGGGAAGCATACTTGGTGGTAGAATTGAAATGGCCCCAAGTGTCTAAAGTTTGTTTTGCTAGGGCCTATGTCTTTGTGTGTCAGGAGGGAGCCAGAGAGTTATTTTTTTTAATCCAGGAGGGCACATGCCATCTCAGTGCTATTCCTTGGTGACTCAGCTGCTTGTTGTCACTCTAGTCTGTGGCCTTTGGAAGGAGTTAGGATTTTGGGGAAGCTACTGCACTTTGCCAGGCAGTGATCTTTAGTCATTTGTTTTTATTATGACAAAGCAGTTCCGTATCTCAGGTTCGTTGTAGCTGGCATTGCCACCTAGAGGACTTCTTTGCTACGTGCAGCAAGGTCCTTGGCTTCAGTGCCTTGTCAGTGTTGAGGTCCAGCTGGGCTGGTGGAAAGAAGCGGCCTTTTCTTCCAGTACTGGCTTGGCTCTGAGCTCCAGCAGCAGTCAGGCTTGGGAGAATCACAGATTCTTTTTTCTTCTGTAGATACGGGGCTCCCTGAAGCACTTGAGGTGTCACTAGCTTGCCCTGTCAAGTTAAATGCATCCCAGAAACTCCAGCTTGCTCCTGGCCTCTTGTCCTTGCAGCCATGAGAGGTCATATATGCTCAGATAGTTTGTTTTTTCTTTTTCTTTTTTTGTACCAGAAATCAAACTCAGGACCTTGTGCTTGCCAGGCAGGTACTTATTCCACTGAGCTATCTCTCCAGCCCCTCTACCCCAGTCATTTCTGTCAAGGACACCCATCATGCAGATTGGCTTCCCCTCTGTACTAGTGGAAAACAAGGGCTATAGGCCCTATTGTTCTTATTTTGAAACACTTTTGTGAAACATTTTTGTGAAATTTGAGGTGTTATTTAAAGGGCTGCCTCATGGTGTTCAAAACAGTGTCCTTTGTGATACTGTGCATTGCTCATCAGGCCAGGGATAAATTTCTCAGTATGTAGATTAAGGGATAGATTTTGCCTGGACAAGGGCAGTTTTCCAAACAAAACAATAGAAGACACAGATCTCTCACCTCCACCTTGTCCCCGTGGCAGGAGTCTGCCAAGATGACTGCTCACCCCCTCCCCTCAGTGCTGTCCCTTTGTACCTGACAGCGTGAATGTAGCTCACCAGTGAAGAGGCACCCGGAGTGCTAGGCCACCTCTGTGTGCCGCCTGTCTTTAGAGCTTGTCTGCAAGTGCAGGGTGCCCAGTGATGGGGTGCTGGAGGGACAGCTGTGGTGTGCTGCAGAAGTGGGCTTTGGTGCTGCTCCCTTCTCTGGGAGCACAGCGTTCTCCCCAGCCCAGGTTGCTCAGGGTATAGCCAGTCCTGAGTGTGCTTTCAAGGAGGCATGCAGAATTCCAGCATATTGTTTTGTATGTTACTTCTTTGCTTGGTTTTTTTTTTTTTTTTTTTTTTTGCGGGACCGGGGTTCGAACTCATGACCATGCACTTGCCAGGCAGGCACTTGTGCCATGGGGCTATCTCCCCGGCCTCTCTTTGCTTGTTATTGTTTGTGAGAGTTATCCATTTTTTTTGTGAGTAGCCTCTTCCATAGTGTTGTATCAGTTTATAGTCATACCTGTTGGGGTAAGCATTCCTCACTGTCTCACATCCTGACCAAAAGATGATGTTCTTTGTATTGTTGACAAAGTGATTTCCAGTTCTTTCCCTTCCAGGATATAGGATGAAATTACCTATCTGTGTCTTAGGTATAGCTATGTGAATGTAACTAATAAAATGTTAGCTGGGTGTGATGCTACACCCCTGCAACCCCAGCACTTGGGAGGCTGAGGCAGGAGGATCAGTGTGAGTTCCAGGCCATCCTGGGCTACAAAAGTCAGCTCAAGGCCAGCCTGAACTGCATAGTGAGACCCTGTCTCAAAAAGACAAAAATAAAAAAAGAAACAAAGCAAAAGAAATGTAGAAGTGGCATGTGTCACTTCTGGGCAACACTGTAGGAGCGTGTGCACAGATGTCCCTTTTCTTCTGCTTCTGTAGTTGTGGAAGGATGGATACAACCTCCCTTAGTTGTGTTAAAGGGGCTGATTTTCATGTTTGATCTGTAGAAATTTTACTCAGTTTGCTTTGATCCTTATAGCTAAACTAGGCATTGTGGCACACATGCCTGTTCTTCCAGAATTTGGGAGGTTTTTTTTTTAAAGTTTATTTTCTTAAACCACATTACATATTTGTTTGTGTTATGGCTGGCTCAGCCTTCCCTGGGGGGTGGGGGTGGGGGCGGCGCAGCATGTGGTACCTGGAATCAAGCCGCAGTCCCTGCAGTGGCCTAAACTTCCTGACGCACACGCTTTAGACTGCTAAGCCATCTCACCAGCCCAGAATGTGGGAGATTAAGACAGGAGGATCAGGAGGATTGCTGTGAGTTCAAAGCCAGCCTGGGTTGCCAAGTTCAGGGCCTTCTTAAGACTCTGTCTTAAGAAGCAGAAAAATCCTCATCCCTTTGTGTTTGTTTTGCCTTCTTTGCTGGCCAGAGTCTCCAGGGTGGGTGGAACACAAGCAGGGATGGGCAGCAGGTCTAGTTCCTGGTTTCTCAGAGCCCTTCTGTCCTTTGCTGTGCAGTACAGTATTTGCTAGAGCTTGTTTTTTTTTTTTTTAATTTTATTTATTTATTTGTTTGCTTGTTGTGTTTGTTTGTTTCTTTATTTATTCATTTTGTGGCTGGCTCAGCCTGCCCTGGTGGTGGCGCTGGCGCAGCATGTGGTGCCGGGGATCGAACTGCAGTTCCCGCAGTTGCCTGAGCCCTCCTAAGCAGGCGCTTTAGACCACTGAACCATCTCGCCGGCCCCTAGAGCCTGTTTTGTAAATATGCTTCTTCCCTTTTTTTACTGGTGGCTAAT
Organism: Capromys pilorides; assembly: GCA_004027915.1. Taxonomy (NCBI): domain Eukaryota; kingdom Metazoa; phylum Chordata; class Mammalia; order Rodentia; family Capromyidae; genus Capromys; species Capromys pilorides. Next base: position 9,825 of record PVKN010024916.1, on the reverse strand, counting down.
GGCTTTTATGGTTTTTGTCTTTATTTTTTGAGATAGGGTCTCACAGTGTAGTTCGGGCTGGCCTTAAGCTCACTAGGTAGCATAGGCTTGACTCAAATTCATGGCCATCATCCTGTCTCAGCCTCCTGAGTGCTGGGATAAGAGGCATGAACCATGACACCTGGCAGGCTGAGGGTTTTATTTATTTATTTGTATATAAGTAGCATTTCATTTTATTTTATTATTATTTTTGCCAGCGTAGCCCACCCTGAGGGCAGAGCTGGCACAGCATGTAGTGCCAGAGGTTGAACCGTGGTCCCCTGTGCCTGCCTAAGTTTGCCTAAACAGGTGCTTTAGACCACTGAGCTATCTCACCAGCAATTTATTTATTTTTAGGGAAGGGTCTACAGGATGTATAGGGTCTCATTACTAGATCAGACTCCGAGTGATCCACCTGTTTATAGCCTCTCATGAGCTGGGAATTACAGGAGCTGGCGAGATGGCTCAGCGGTCTAAAGCCCACTGCTTAGGCAAGCTCAGGCAACCACAGGGACCATGGTTCGATTCCTGGCAACACATGCTGTGCCAGCCCCACTCCCAGGGCAGGCTAAGCCAATGATTATATATATATATATATATATATATATATATATATATATATATATATATATATATATATATATAAAAGAGCTGGGATTACAGGTGCGTGTCACCACACCCAGTCTCAATTGCAGTGTCCGTGCACCCTGGGGTCTGGGCCAGCACAGCAGGCCTGGGGATCAAAACCCCAGCCCCTACAGGCTAAGAGTTTTTAATCATAAAAAGATGTTAAAATTTATCAAAAGTTTTTCCTTCATCTCCTGAGATAATCATCACCTTTTCTCATTCTTATGTTGCTTTTAAAATATTCATGAGGGTGTCTGCTGGAGCAGTAAAGCAATCCAGTCCTAGCTATTTTATCAAACATGGCTTTAAGAAGAAATAAAAGGCCATAAAAATGTTCCTTTTCCTTATATATCTTATCTTTGCATAAGTTCTATAAAGTATTTTGCTGATGCTATAGGTTCTGTTTACAGTTTATAAAACTATTTTTAGCCAGGTGTAGTGTTGGATACCTATAATCCCAGCACTTAGGCTAAGGTAGGAGGATTTCAAATTCAAGGCCAAGTGGGGCAACATAGCAAATTTAGGATTGGCTTGGGCTATAGAGTGAGACCTAGTCTCAAATAAAACAAAAAGATGGGAACATACAAACAAAAATCCCCCACAAAACTTCACTTTTAGTTGTCCATATGGCATTGGGAAATGACTTCATATCCCTGGGGGTTTGAAGTGATAATGAAGAAGCCAGTCTGCCCACCCCAGTCATTTGGAGAATGTCTGCAGGTATTTCCTGAAGGGACTTTTTCTGGGTGCAGTTTCAGACTTATCTTTGTCCTCATGCAAAGTAGATGCCAATTCAGATATATCTTCTACTGATAATGGACACAGGGTTTTGCTTGTGTTTTATTTGTATAAGCAGCAGACCATTGTCACAAGGCTATAAAACATCACTGAGTTCAATGTCTCCCTTGCAGACTCTTCCACATCAGGGTCAGAAATTCCCACCAGTTCCCAGCTTTCCAGGTCCTGTGACCTTCCCTGTGTGGACATGGGCCTGAATATCAGGCTAGGGAAAGGCTGCCACTGCGTTCCTGCTGTTGGACAGCCTAACTATACTGAGACCCTGGCTCAAAAAGAAACAAAACAAAAATTCAAAATATATAATAAATAATATACTTTTGTAATTAGCATTAATGAATACTGTTTTCCAATATAGTTCACATTTAAATGTGCCCAACAGTGACATATATATGTGTATATCATATATAATAAAATGTCACATTATACATCATAGTTATAAAATCCTAGTTTCAGTTATGGGTCAAGTGTTGCCTTTATTATGTTTCAGTCTGGGCCTGTTGGTGGATGCCTGTAATCCCAGCACTGGGGAAACTGAAAACACAAGGATCTCTAGGTTATATAGTGAGACCCTGTACCAAATACATAATTTGAAAACAAAATTATTATGTGTCTAGCTTTCAATTGTTTATTGGGGTTTTTGAGACAGGGTCTCACTATGCAGCCCAGGTTGGTCTTGAACTTGAAATAGTCCTTCTGCCTCAGCCTCTCGAGTGCTGGGATCACAGGCAAGTGCCACCACACCTGGCTATTTTTATTAGGCTTTTAGTATTAGCCATTCTCTCTGGTTGAGAGAGTACACCGTAGTTAGTTTTCCTAAGCCACTCTGGACTAGCTTTGACCCCTTGGCCAGGCATTCAGGGCTGTCTGTTTGTCCCTATTCTTTCCTAGCCCTTAGTACTGTGACTTCTGGTAGGACACTGTGGTCACCTGGTGGCTCCTGCCTGTCATTCCCACCCAGTTCAGTTCTGTCCCAAACTGGTCCCCATTACCCAGCTGGTCTGATGTGTTTGGACCACTGTGTATAATACTATTTCTAACAATTTCTAATAACTTTCTAATAACTATTTCCTGGGGAACCTTAGCTTTATGTTTCCATTCTCCTGTTGCATTCGACAGCCCGTATTTTTATACTGTTACATCCCTCACTGCATTTAACATGATGTCTTTTACCGAGTGGGACATTCTTCAGGGGAATGTCACTGAAAGGTTCCTGGGACTGGAGCTCATAAGCTTGGTCTTGATTTAAGCTGTTGGAGGCTGGAGTAGGGTCTGATGCCATGGTCTCTGGGGCAGCTATTTCAAGCTTAGCTGGCCTCTGCTTGTAGAAATCCCCAAACACAGTTCAGCATCATGACTGAATTAGATATTGATGTTAATTATGGCAATTTGAGTTGTGTTTAAAGAAAACTATATGGGTGGTTGAGCTAGTATTCTGAGTTTTGAGTGTCTATAAACAGCAAAGCTGGCTTTGGAACTCTGGGGCTTCAGGATTTAGTTATCTGCAGGGCCTGTAATCCGAACATTCAAGAGGCCGAGACAAGAGGATTACTTAGGAGTTCAAGGCCAGTTTGGGCTACACAGTGAGGTGTGTTTTTTTTTGTTGTTGTTTTTGGGGGGCATTGTTTATTTTTTGTTTTTAAGAGAAAAAGAACCAGATGTAGAGGTTTATCCCTGGGATCCCAGCACTCGGGAGGCTGAGGCAAGAATGTCCCCTTGAGTTCAGGCTAACCTAGTCTACAAAATGAGTTCAAGGCCAGCCTAGCTGCCAAAAACAATAGATAAAAATAAATAAATATATATAGATATAGCTTGAAAATAAAAGGAGGGTCCGGTGAGATAGCTGAGCGGTCTAAAGTGCCTGTTTAGGCAACTGCAGGGACCATGGTTCAATCCCGGGCACCATATGCTGTGCCAACCCCACTCCCAGGGCAGGCTGAGTGGGCCATAACATAAATAAAATAAAGTTTAAAAAAAAGAAAAGAAAATAGAAATAAAATAAGACAGTTTTTAGTAAGTCTACATAGTAAGTTTTTTTGTTTGTTTGGTTCGGTTTTTTGGGGGGGCAGTGAGAGGGTGGGTACTGGGAATCAAATTATGGATGTTGTACTTGCCAGGCAGGCACTGAGCTGCTCACTATATCTGTGGCACCATATAATAAGTTTAAGGTCAGCCTCAACTGCGTAGAGAGACTCTCTCAAAAAAAAAAAAGGATTCAGTGAGCAGAGCTATAGTTCAGTAACTGCATCAAGGGGCTAGATAGGATTGTCCTCTTTATAGATTTCAACATGCAGTCTTAAGAGAGTTGTAGTGTATCCTTCTGGGTGGGTCTGAGCTGAAGGAATATGGAATTAAAATCTGCAGAGCATATTGCTGAAAGGGGAAAATGCTGAGCACTCAGAGTTGAACTTCTGAGTGCTAAGATACAAGGGTCAGAAGCAGTAATGATGGGTTCTGTTTGCCAGTGTCCTTTCGGGGTACAGATCTAGTGATAGCAGTAATGATGGGTTCTGTTTGCCAGTGTCCTTTCGGGGTACAGATCTAGTGATAACAAAACACGTTCATGCCCTCCACACCCTGGTGACTTGGAAGCAGGTCCTGATTGCCAGGCCCTAGAGGTGGAGCACAAAGTGAAAGATATGTATTTTGTGTTATTTTGATAAAGAAGGAAGTTTTTTTATGCTAGATCAGTGATGGTGGATCTTTTAGAACTTTCAGTGATAACAAACAGCTGGCTGCATGCTAGGTTCACCACCCCTGGCATAGACCATGAAAGTTTTTGGAGTTTTAGGTCTTTTTTTTTTTTTTTTTTTTTGTGGGACCTGGGTTTGAACTCATGACCTTGCATTTGCCAGGCAGGCACTCGTGCCACAGAGCTATCTCCCCAGCCCCCGAGTTTTAGGTCTTATAGATGCTGCTTGTTGGCCTATGGGCCATCCCCAACCATCTGCTTCTCTTCTCTGGAAGTATTTAAGAGAGAAGAGGATCCAGGGCTGGCCTTGTGTCCCATTGTATTTCCAGCCCTTGTCTAGTAGTGCTTGATAGATTTTTGTGTCAGAGTTGGACTTAATTTATTATTTCATGTGCCCTGGCTGAATCACTATCCATCTGTTATCTCTGCTCCATGTTAGCCAGGGACTGTGTTTCCTAGACTCACTTCTTATTTCCTCAGTACATTTGATAGGGATGAGCAAAAATGATTTCTTAAGTTCCCAAGACCTTATGGTCTAAGAGTGCTCCAGACCACACTTTCTCTGCATACAATGCATAGCTCACTTTCCGGACTTGATCTTTATGTGCTTTGAGGTGCTCTCACTGGAGTGGAGCCACAGAGAGCCTCTTCAGTTTGTTTAGTCGCCCTTATTACTGCTTAAGAGCAGAGGAAAATAGTGTACACAAAACAGCAGAATTTAACCTATAGGGCTATCTATTTGATACCCAGACTTTAAAAAAAAAACCTCAACTATAGTCAAGAACAGAGCTTATCAGCAGTGCTGCTTGTTTGAACTGCAGTAGAAGTAAATTATGTAACATGTTGGTTGCTCCTTTGTAAGCGCCCTAAAAGGCTGGAATTGAGAGTCGATTCTCTGGTTCTTGTTCTTATCCCTGTCTTATGCTGAGACTAGAAACGAAACTTAAACGAAGCTTCTTGGTCCCTTGATAAGAGCCTTGGTTGGGCTGATGTTTGTACCAGGGGTGCGGCCCAGGGACACAGCACTTCCCGGTCCCGTGAGCGCGTGTTGTTTCTCACTCGCGATGTGTGACCGCTGTGTTGTCCCTGCTCGTGGTGTTTCTCGGGTCCAGGCTGCCCCTCCAGCTTGAGCTGCCACACTGCCCAGCACGTGCACGTTTCACTGCTCAGCAGAAGTCACAGGCTCACACCCAGGGGGCTGGGAAAGTGTGTCTTACAGCGTACACCGCAGGGAGGAGAGCCTGGAATCCTTCTAAATATTCCTAATGGCTACCACAGTTTTTTTGTCTTTTTTTTTTCTTTAATGGCTGGCTCAGCCTGCCCTGGGGGTGGGGCTGGTGCAGCATGTGGTACTGGGGATCGAACCTTGGTCCCTTTGGATGCCTAAGTTTGCCTAAGCAGGTGCTTTAGACTGCTGAGCCATCTCACCGGCCCTGTTTTTTTTTTTTTTTTTTTTTTTTTTGTTTTTAATCTTTTAAGCTCACTTTTGCAGCCCAGGCTGGGCTTGAACTCACATCGATCCTCCTGCCTCAGCCTCCCAAGTGCTGGGATTAATTACAAGTGTGCGCTATCATGCCCAGCTCTCTACCACAGTTTTTTCATTTGTTCTTTTAGAAGGAAAGCTGGCACTTGCTTTAGTGACATTTTATAGGCGGTAACCTAGAGGTTTTGCTTTTGGGAAAACCGGAGGCATGTTCTTGTTCTCTTTTTAGTATTTTGAGACAGGGTCTTACTATATCACCCAGGCTGGCCTTGCACTTGCTATCTTGCCCAGGCCCTCAAACTCAGAGCAGTCCTCATACCTCAGCCTTCTGAGTACATAGGTATGTGGTACCATGTCTGGCTAAGGAGTGATTTTTATAAGAAAGAAATGTGGTTATATCTTAGGAAAAGATACCTTGTGCTGCAGTTTTTCAGTTTTTCTAATGGAGTTTGGTGTCTGTCTATATCTTACATACTTCCCACAGGAATTTAAAGTGACTGAAGAATTTTCGTTTCCATAACAGAATAAATTGCTCCTGGATGTGGGAGTCACAGGCCTCCCTCCTCCCAAGGGCTTTTGGCTGGCCCTGGTGGTGTGCTGGTACCACCTGAGAGCATTTTCTCCTTTTTCCTGTGCTTATCAGACCTTTATGAATCATTCACTGTGAGGGCACTACTAAGTGTGGAACTACAATTACAAAGACTGTTATGGTAAAGGTAAAAATTGTCTTTTATACAAATTGTCTGTTCTCAAGGTGCCCACAGTCCAGCTGGAAGGCGAAGCACTGTGCAGGTATTGTGCTGGACCTTCTGCTTCGGCAGTCTGTATGGGTCTTGCTGTTTCCCAAGCTGCCTTTGGCCTCTCAAGTTTTGGGCTTCTACCACACCCAGCTCAGTTTCAGCATGTCCTCATTCTTAATATATATATATTTTTTTTTTTTAATTTTTTATTTTTTGATGTATTTAGTATAGTCTACAGGGTCTAAGATAGGGCTCATAGTGATCCTCCTGTGTTCATCCTCCCAAGTGATTGAATTACAAGTATGTGCCACCACACTCAGTATTTATTGCCGTCTTAACTATAGTCAAGAACAGAGCTTGACTACAGTACTAACATGGCATGCTGGGGATTGAACCCTGTCCCTGTGTCTGCCTGAGCAGGCACTTTAATCTGCTGAGCTATCTGGCTGGCCCTCTTAATATATTTTGTTCTTAGTTTTCATTTGTTATGCATGTTCATCTGTTTTTTTTTTCCCCTACCTTTCTTTGTCCATTTCTTTGTCCTTTTTGGCTTCTTACCTCTTAAACAGTCGCTGTTCTTTTTTCTTTTAGACTTTCTCAGGTAATCTGTAGTCTCCTGACTGTGTTTGCCTACCTGCTGTTGACTGCTCAGTTGTCCCCTGAGCCCAGTGCGCTTCACACTCTGTCCAGAGGACAGCCTCACGACCCTGCCCCTCACGGCCCTGCTGCTCATGCTGATGCTTCCTCCCGGCTCTCCCCTGCCGTCCCACACAGAGGGATGTACACCTGTCAGGACCACTTTTGCTTGCATATAATACAGGTGGCATTTTTCTTTCTTCACATGGTTAGGAGCACAAACTTTACAGCCCAATGGAGTCTGGCTCTGCTACTTGAGAATGCCTGCATGATGGCTCTGGGCTCGGGTCCAGCACAAGCACTTAGGCCTGGGTGCAACACTTCTTGTTCTGCTGGTTCTGCAAGGGTGGCAGCAGACCGTTGGCTTTCCCACTGTTCCCAGTGACAAACACTGGTTATTCAGTTTCTGTTGCATTTATATAATACCCACTGAACCCCCACATAGACACTATAGCTAGAGAAAGTTAATGAACATTCCTTCTTCGTGAATCTTCCATCTAGTAGAGGGAGACAAAGTCAACTATTGTTAGGCAGCAATAAGTATAGGAAGAAAATACAGCAAAGCTAGATAGGAATAGGTATGACTGGATATTTTATAGTGTAGGTAGGGAAGGCATCTAATAAGACAGCCTTTGAGTACAAACCTGAAGGAAATAAAAGAAATGAGGGCTGTGTGACTCCTGGAGAAGATGGGACAGCCTGGCCAAAGACCTTGAAGAAGAAGAAGGGCTGCTGTGTTTGCAGGAGAGCAGGCCAGGGGAGAGGAAACAGGGGAGAAGGTGGGGAGACTCAGGACCTGGGAGGAGATTAGTAAGGTCACCACTGCTTTAGAGGGCCCAGAGAAGTGCGGGGACTGACTTTAAACTGGTCCCACCGTGTGTGCACTCCCCATGTCTCTCCTTGGTCCCTTAGGCCAGAACCGTGACCACACAGGCCATCCTCCCTCTTGCCTTTATTGCCAAGTACAATGAACAGTTCAATTGCACTTTGCTGCTTGAAGGCAAAGTCTGAGCTGGAGGCCAGATAAACAGATGGGTTGTCTACAGATTGTCTGCTCTGAGCCTGGGAGCCCCTGGGGCAAGGAGTGTGTGCACAGCAAAGGTCATAGCCGCAGTGCACTTCTGACACTTTGTTCAGTCTGAAGCAGGTGGCTAGTGAAAGCAGCACACTACACTTGCATCTTGGTCTCGTCTATGATCATCTCTCCTTATGACTTCAAGACTTAGGGTCTACTTCTGCAGAGAAGCAGCTGTTGAGCCCATTTCAGAAGGCAGCAGGGCTGACGGGTGCCCACGTTGTCCACTGCCTCAGCTGCTGATGGCATGGACAGGTTGTGGTTCTGGTAGAGCCTAGAGCTACACATTACCTGCATTTTGGAAAAATCTGCATGATTGTGTCCCTTTTCTGAGCCAGAGTCCACGTCCTTGAGTTTATGCTTTGGGTGTCATGGTTAGCATTGGCTGTGGAAGGTTAGGGAAGAATATTCTCACTTGCGGGCCAGGGCCCCTTGGGCTGCTGTCACCTGTGGGATGAACAGGGAATGGACGCCTTCCCCACAGCTCTGTCCTAGACACCCTCTAGGCCTTCACAGGACCTCTAACCTCAAGCACTTGTTCACTTTGATACAGGTAGGTCACAAAGCCACATCTCACCAGGACCCACACTGAAGGCCAGTACACCTCATGTGGAAGACCTGCTTCCACCTCAGACTAAACCCACCCATCTGCATTATCTTTCTGCCTTTTCTCAACTGCCATTTACCCACCCCACTCTCTGGTTTTTTCTTAACTCTCCTGACTCCCCATGGTACCATTTTTCTTCAAGGGGTGAAATTGTCCCAAAATACCTACTGTGCCTCCTGCTTCCACAGTCACTAGATGGCACCACCTCCTTCTGTTTTTTTTTTTTTTTTTTTTCTTCAGTTCACCTCTGCCTTTCCTTTCCTTCCCATTAACTATGTGGGTAGGTGCCAAGCACCTCCACTCTCACTATAGCAGATCTTTCCATTGAGCTCCATCTTTTCTCCATCTTCTGTCCACATGCTTCCCCCTGCCCTGCCAGGATTCTCAGCAGCATCCCTGACCTTCTTTTCTCCATCCTTCTACACCAGGCCAACTCCTCATTCTGCTTCCACGCGTGCTGCGCAGCGGTACCCCCTCTGCACTTTCAGCTTTCCAGCAAGACCCAGCACACATTGATCTTGGACAGCCTTCTGCGCATTGTAGTTCTCCAAACTACCTGTCTCCCTGCTTATAATTTGATGTGTTCAATCCTAATTGTTTCCAGTTCGTTGTAAACGGTTGAGAATAGTAACCTTCTGTCCGTCAGCCAAACAGAGTGCTCTTTCCACAGTTGACTGGTTGCCATGGATTACAGGTGCTTCCTCATTCTGTGGCTTTATTTTCAGATATAGTCTTTATGTGGCAGAGCTAGAGGCCTGGTCTTAAAAAGCGGATTCTAGTCAGACCTTCATTCCCACAGTCATGGCCTGTGAGTTCTGAACTAGTTCAGGTCAGGCCACTCCCTTTGCTTTTGCTCCTTTGGGCGGTGCCTTCTGGGTAGACTCAGCAGGAGCCCTGTGTTCCTGGGGTGAAGTGGTGTCTTTGTGGCTTCCAGCTTTACCAGGGTCCTGTAGGACATAGATAGCTCTCTTAACCAGCTTCTTCTTTTTCTTTTTACATTTAGATTATTGGTTTATTTTTGTTCATTTTATTTTTTATTTTTTATAATTTTATTACTTTTCATAAGAAATAACAATGAGACAGTTTCAAAACACGTTAGCAGGACAGCCACAAAAATATAATGCATATTATTGTCTTTTTTTTTTTTTTTTT
>PVKN010024915.1:0-14272 GCA_004027915.1 Capromys pilorides | reverse complement strand
CATCACTTACTGGTTTGAAACTTCAGTGTGTTCCTAATTTTCTCTGGAGCAGCGTTCCTGTCTTTGTCCCAGCCAGCACGCCCTTCCCTGCCTGCCCTCTCATCATTCTGTGGTTTACAAACACCCCCCGCTCGGTCTCCTCCTCCCGCGTGCCTCTTCTCTCCAGATTTGCAAGCCTTTCGCCAGTTCCTGGGTGTGCATGATTCTCTCTGCCCTGTAATTTCCTAGGCTGAGAATACTCCTGCACCTGCTGCCTGTGGGGTTGCACCTGCAAAATCATGGCTCATTCTTCAGACCCCAGCTTGAGAGCTCTTCTTGTCAAGCTCCACTTGGCCACACTGTCCTTCCTGAGCAATCTAGGTCAGTTCCATGTCTTACTTTTATCTGTTGTCATGGAACCAGATTTCTCTCCTGGACCCCGACCAGGACCACAGCACAGCCACATGTTGTGGTTCCTAAGCTCAGAGGACAGCCTGCTTGTGCCCACTCAGCGTGCTGTGGCTCAGGTCCACAATGTCTCCTAGAAGTGTTGTGAGATCAGAGGTGGAGCTTTGGGAAGGGGCTTGGCCATAGGACATGACACTCACTAGTAGTGAAATCTACTGGGAAGTGCAGAGGTAGATGTGAGGCTAGAAGGGTGCTCTGGCCAGAGGGCTGGGTCAGTGGATGGAAGCTTCCGTCGCCCTCCCAGCTTCCTCCTCCTCTCTCTGCTCTCAGCCACCTAGATGGAAGTCGGTTTCTTCTGCGGGAACCTCCCTACCCCCATCCCCTTCCTGCCTTGGAGCTGGCTGACTATGGGCAGAATTCTCTCAACACTCAGAGCTGTCTGCACATCTTCCGTTTTAGGTTGCGGGTACCAGGATCGCGTCTAATGTCAGGTAAATGACTAAGATAGCATAAACAGTGTTGAAATGCCAGTTATGACAACAGCAACGGCTGGGGTTTGGGCACAGCAAGAGGCCTGAGGACACAGAATAGGTCCCCACGACAGCCTGGGGAGATGGCTGAAGTATTAGTCAGCAGTGCGAGGGCTACTGGATTTCTGGGATGGCAACGCCAGAAGCTTTATTCAGAGCATTAGTGGATGTATGGTGTTGAGTTCACTTTAGAAAGCCGACACTTTGAATGGAGCTGAACAAAAATGGCTTCTTCTCCACGGTATCACCAGAAGTTGTGATCTGCAGCAACCTGTGTTGGCCCATGGAGGGAATGAAGAGAAGCCAAGATTTCCATCCAGAGCTGGGACACAACAGCTCTGAGTGCCAGGGTGGGGTAGGGATGGGGGACAGTGATTAATAGGTCTTATGATAGGGGTGAGGGATTATGGGAAATTCAAAGAATATTCTCAGGTTTTGGCACACAGTGAAAGAGATACTACAAGTTTGGTTCAGTTCTGTTATTTCCTTGCTGTTTTTTCTTCTAGTTGATCTATCTCTTTGTCACAACGGGGTGTTAAAGTCACCCATTACAGCTGTGTTATAGCTTATTTGATTTTTCGTTGTTAAAATTTGTCTTGGGTGCTCTCAAGACAAATATATATGGTGCTTATGTGTTTATGATTGTTATCTCTTCCTATTCCAGTTTTCCCCTAAGTATGTGGTGACTTTCTTTGTCTCTTTTGATCATTTTTGGTTTGAAGCTCACATTGTCTGCAAACAGAATAACTACCTCTCCTGTTTTCCGGGTTTCTGTCTCATGGAGTATTGTTTTCCATCATTTGACTTTCAGTCTGTGATTTTCTTTTTGAATTAAAATGTGTTTCTTGAATACAACATATTGTTGGATTTTGTCTCTCGGTCCACTCTGCCAGTCTGTTTTTTTTTGATTGGTGATTTGAGACCATTGATGTTAATGGTTATAACTGATACATATTGGCTTATCTTTATCATGATATTTTCCTGCTGTTCATTTCTATCCCCCTCTGTTTAATTGCTTGCCCTGCTTGGTGGTTCTTTTCTGTTTTTCTTGGGGTTGTGGCCATTTTTATCTCTTTGTGGACTATCCTCCAGAATTCTTTGTAGGGTTGGCTTGGTGATCATGATTTTCTTCAGTTCTTTATCATGGCAGTATCTTATTTCTGCATTAATTTTAAATGGTAGCTTTTTAGGATATATCGATCTAGGTTGGAGGGTGTTTGTTCTGAGGACCTGAAACACTTCTTTAGATATGCTGAGTAATTCTTTTATTAGAGTTTTTAATTCTTTTTTATCTGAGAGATTATTTGTGTTTGGATTGCTTCACAATATCTATTTTACATTTTAGATCTCACTCTTTAAATTTCTCACACTAGGAGATAATATGAGTTATACACATGAGTTTGACTTATTTCACTTATGAGTATGGTCTCTAGTTGCATCCATTTACCTATACGAGTCCCAAGTTTATCGTTCTTCAGGGCTGAGTAGTATTCTATTTTAAAAAAAATACCCTATCTTCTTAAAAAAATCTATTCCTTTGTTGATGAGCATTTGAGTTATTTCTAATACTCAGCTATTACAATTTGTGCTGCTATAAGCATGAGTGCACATATATTCTTGTGACATGATGTTTTTAATTCTTCTGGAAAGATGCCCCGAAAGGAAATAACTAGTCAAATCCTAGTTCTTAAAGAGATCACCACACTGATTTCCACAGTAGTTGTACCAGCCTACACTGCCACCAACACTGGGGAAGGCTTTTTTTTCCTTACAGCTCTGTCAGTATTTGTTATTGGTTTACTCCTTGATAGTAGACATTTTCTTTCTGGAATGAAATAGAATGCGTGTTGCTTTAATTTTCATCTCTTGAATGACCACTGATGCTCAACATTTATCTGACACTTGCATCTCTTCATTTGTGAAATGTGTATTCATCTCAGGTGCTCATTTTTGGATTGGGTCTTTGTATTTGGAGGGGGGTTTTGAGTATTTTCAATTCTTTATGTACTAAATACAAGTCTTTTGTTTGAGGGGCAAAACAAAACAAAACAGAATTAAAAAGCAGATGAAAGAGAATGCATTCACCTAAGAAGCTGCAAGATGATTTTTGCTTCTGCATTTTTTCCCATTCTGTGGGTTGTCTTTTTCACTTTATTTCATGATTTCTTTTGATGTGAAAAAGCTTTTTAATAAGATGAGATCCCATTTGTTGATTCTTTGAAGTATTTGCCATGCAGTTTGATTTTTGTTTATAAACTCTCTGCCTAAATGTTCGTCTTCAAGATTTCTACCTACTTTCTCTTCCAATAGATTTAGTGTTTCTGTTCTAATGTTTATATCTGTGATCCAATTTTGACTTTAGTGCATGGTGATAGACATGGGTCTAGTTTTAGTCTTCAGCATGTAGAGAGCCAGATTTTCCATCAGCATATATTAAAAAGACTATCTTTCTTCCAGTGAACATGTGTAGCCCCTTTGTAAAAAATAAGGTGGACAATTGCTTTTGTAGTTGTATATGTATCTTCTAATTTGTTCTACTGATTTTCAGGTCTATTTTTTGCAAGTACCATGATGATTTTATCATGGTAGCTTTGTAGTATAATTTCAAGTCAGAGATTGTGATGCTTCTTGCTTTGTCTTTGTTGCCGGTATTGCCTTTTCTCAGTCTCATCTGTTTCCAATTGAATGTTAGGAATATTTTCTCAGTTGGATGAGGCATGTTAATGATATTTTGATTGTGATTGCATTAAGTCTGTATAACAGTTTTGAAAATCTGGTCATTTCCACTATATTGGTTCTTCTTAACCATGAGCAAAGGGTATCTTTCAATTTTTCTGATATACTCTTTGATCTCTCTTTTCAGAATGCTGTAATTTTCAGTGTGTAGTGCATTTACTTCCTTTATTAGATTGATTCTTAAGTATTTCATTTTTTTTTGGATACTGTTGTGAAGGGTGTGTTTTGCCTAATTTCTCCCTCAGTGAGTTTATTGTTTGTGCACAAGAATACTATTGATTCTCAAGTGTTGACTTTGTATCCAGCTATGCTACTGAATTTGGTTATTAAATCTCAAAGTCTTTTGGTGGAACTTTTGGGGTCTTCTATATAGAGTATCATGTCATCTTGCAGAAGCATTTTGGTTTAATGCATTCTGCTATCTGTCTGTCTGTCTATCTATCTATCTATCTATCTATTATCTATATTTGCTTCTGTTTCCTATGACTTAAAAATCATAACCAAGAAATTATTGTCTGTACCAATGTTGTGAAGTGTTTTCTTCTGGTAGCTTCATAGCTTCAGGTCTTACACATAGGACTTTGGTCCACTTTGAGTTGACCTTTTAGAGTGTGAGCTCTAGGGACCTAATTTCTGGCATGTGTATATCCAGTTTCCCAGAAGCTATTAGTTGAAGGATGGATGTCTCTCCAATGTGTGTTTTTGATGCTTTTATCAAGAATCACAGATTGTCTGTAGCTCATTTATTTTATTTTGTTTAACAATGTCTGAATGGTGCATATGACAATTGCAACTAATAAATCAATACCCTGACCACAAAAAACACCTATCAAAAGTGAAACTGTAGTCTCCAATCCTCAACTTGAGTTAGAATCAATGTGTCAGGGGAAGAGTACCCTTATACTTGTGGACTTGAGATCACTTATATCTTTCTGAATCGTGGTTTTCTTGAATTCATAATTAAGGTGAGAGGCATCGAGGAATAAAGAATGAGAAAGAGGGGAGTGATTTGGTAGTTCAGGACTGGCAGTACAGTAAGAGGCAGTTGAAGCTGTTTTCCTGCCATCTGCTTCTACATGTGGGGAAAGGGCGGTAGCCTGGGTCTCCTGCCCAGTGAGCAGTGGGTATTTGTGGTGCTGGCTGGCATCTCTAATTGTTTTTCCATGCACATTCTCATTCTCAGCTGCTCTAAGAGTTTTGTGTTTTTAATGTGTGCTGTTTCCATGGTTGAAAGTCTGTTGTGGAGAGGGATTTAATAAGCTTCTCTTTTCATCCAGACATGCTTCAAAATATTTGTTATATTCTGGCTCCGTGTCTAGGCCCTTGTTTTCCCTTTACAGTCTTCCTGGGTGTGTGGCTGAGCTTCCATCAGGGTGAAGTGGGCTAGGCAGCTGTGTGTGCCCCACTGTTTGTTGACAGGTTGAAGCTTGTGATCGCAGAGCCCCCAGGGATCAGGATGTAGGAAGCTATCTCCATTGACAGATGATGCCCTTGTCATCAACCAAGGGTTCCATGACCCTGCTTGGTGACACAGAAGCAGGTGAAATTAAGAAGACAAGGGAGTCGAGGTCAGCACTTAATGTGAGCACAGATAGACTGTAAGTGAAAGCAAAAGTCAGCATTTATTGAGGGCTTATTGTGTACCAGTCTTTAAGCCAACATTGTTACAGCTGAGAAATGAAACGTTACATACTTCAAGGTGGGTACCATTTCCACTTCTGCTTCTTTACAGATGAGGACACTGAGACACAAAGGTGTAAAACTGACATTAGTCATTCTACCAGAGCAGGGCCATTTAATGTGGAAAGTGGATAGGGGTGTCTTCACGTTAATTTTCATGTTTGTAAGAAGTATACAATATACTTGTCTCAAACCCTTACAAAGCGTAACTGCCCACTGACCAGGAATATTCCTTTCTTCATTATTTTAACAGTAAAAATTCCACTAGTACTTGAATTAGGCACAAGCCTGTGCAGCTGTGACTTGCCTTACTAGCCTCCCTTGCAGCTAGGCCACCATTCTCCTTTGCTTATACCTGGCTTCTTGTTTTCTGACATAAGGGTGGGATTCAGTAGCCAGGGAACACTTTTGATCCAGCAATGGAAGCCATATGTAATAGATAGCTGGACTACCTCATTGTTCTTGCCCTGCTTCCTTCAGGACTGCAATATAAAAGAGAAATAAGTTTTCATTTTGTTTAAGTCATTAAGAATTTGAATCTTTTTCTTGTAGCTTTGAATGTTCCCTACCTCATACACAGTATGAAAATGCAATTTCATTTGCCCTATTGGAAAAGAGAATTAAAGATAAAAATCTTTCTTGTGTGTGTACACTAATTAAATAGTTATGGAATGGCGTCTGTGTGTCAGGTGCCATGCTAGGGATTGACAGCATAAACTTGAATATCCGATTATTTTCCTTATGGAACTCATGATCTGGTTGGAAGGATTGAGATGCTGGAAAGCGCAGTAATGGAGACACAAAGAAAAGATTACACAGGCATGGTTCACTGTATGTAGAGGAGGTATGTTTGGTGCATAGATCTTATCTGACCAATGTGAGTACAGGCTGGAGGTGGCTGGCGTAGTGAGGGTCCTTGTTCTTATTTGGTAATAATGCAGCAGTGGCTGAAAATTTACATGCATGCTGGAAAGTTCCCAAGAGGAATGGCTTCTGGGGCTTTGGAGTCATGTTTGCACAGAGCTAACCGGTTTCTGTTTTTGAAGCCACAGAGGCCAAGTGGCTTCTGCTGTCACAAACTGGAAAGGCTCCCTCCCAGGACTTCGTAGGATCATGGCTTACAGAGAGCTTCTCACAATGAAATCAACATGGTTTGAGCAAAAAAAAAAAAATAAGGTTTAATTTGTCTCACGTGAAAGAGATCACATGGAATTTGTGAACTGAGGTAAAGCTGGATTTAAGGTTCTGTGACTCTAAGAAGAACTCAGCTCAGGCTGTCAGAATGAAACACCATAGGTAGAGTGGTCCGAGGAGCAGGCACTTGTGTCCTTACTGTTCTGATGACTGAATTTGAGGTCTGGCATGGTTGAGTCTCTGGTGAGGTCTCTAAGCCTGGCTTGGAGATGACCACCTCCTTACTGAGTCTTCACTTGATGAGAAGAAAGAAGGAGAACAGACTCTAGCATGTTTCTTCTTACAAGCTCACTAATTTCCCCACAGGGCCACATCCTCATGGCCTTGCCTAAATATAATTACCTCATATACTATCACACTGGAGTTCAGGCTTCATGTGTGAATCTTGGAAAAAATTCTGGGTATGTCCACAGCTGGGCTGTGCATGCTTGGCTTCAGCCCCAGGTCCCCATGGGATTCAGGTGGCTGCCAGCAGCTCCTTCCTGTACTTTCTGAATGATAATGCAACAGGTGGATGCAAAAGCTTCCTCTGTGGTGGATGTGCACTCCCCATTGCACATCTCCCTGAGTGGACGGGACAAGTGGCACATCTCTAGGAGGAGCACATGTCCACCCGAGTCACATCCTCCCAGATTCTATTATCTGAGAGCAGAGAGAAGGCGGCGAGTCTTTCCAGCAAAATGTGGTACTATGCTTTATAAAATGCCCCACCACAGCCCCAAGTCCTGCTCAATCCTTATGGAAAACTCGTGACGAACATTCCTTACACTGTCATCTTTGTATTGGCTGGAGAGGGGTTTCCAGAGAACCAGAGACAGGGCCATTGACCAGACTGCTCACAGGCCAAGACGGCTTGGATGTAAAGTAACTGTCATCATTTTCTGGGAGGATAAGGGCAGGTCACTGGGCTGATTCCCTTTTCTGGTTTTGGGAACCAGCTTCGCTACACTTTAGCTGTGTGGCTTTGGGACCGTTACCCCAGCTCTCTAAGCCTCCCTTTCCTCATACATGAAATATAATTATAGAGTGTCTTGTTGTGTTGTTATGAAGATTAAATGATTCTATGGCTGTTATATGGTGCACAAGGGGTAATTTTCAGCTGTTACTATCATTGCATGGGAGGAGAAGTAATTTAAGGAGAAAAATCTAAAAATATGTTGTATCCCCAATGCTTAGAAAACTGTCTGGCACTCAATAAACATTAGTAGAGCAGAAAGATAAAAGGAAGGAGAGACAGGGAGCTCAGCCTTAAAATTCACTGCACATTCTGGTCTCATATTGGCGGGTTGGTAGAACAGAATGGGTCAGAATGGGGAGCTATTTTTCTCTAAGGAAAACCTGTGTGGAAAGCTGCCTGATTGATCTACTAGTCATACTGCCTTTTCTGACCCCAGATATTGGCTCTGGAGTTGTCCTCAGTGGTTTACAGCTGCTTTCTATCTTTCTCTGTTGGAGCACACAGGAGCTGGATCTGTAGGCAGAAAGGAATAATGTTTACTAGGCTCTGAAAGCCTCTCTTATGCCTGAGTACCTTGGGACCTGATTGTCTTCCAAAAGTGACACCAGAATTATAAGTGTCCGCTTAGCCATTTTTCTAAGTGAAAACAAAACAAAATTGTTCCTGTTTCCAAGTGTTGAGCAATAAGAGTATCTGGCTCTTCTAGTGCACTTCAGGTTCTGAGATATTTCTAAGCAAAATCTGTGGGCATTTCAAGAGCTGTCGGGAGTTAGAAGAGAAGCAGGGGCAGGAGGCGGGGCGAGGGTGCCTTCTCTCCTCCTGCGGGAGCTGGAGCTATTATGTGTGTTTGTCTAGGTCCTATGTCTGAGAGAATCCACTGGCTTGGGGTCTCTGATTTCCAGATTTGGCTTCTAAGATCAGGTAACTAGATAGAATAAGGTCAAAAACAAGTTGGTGGCTTAGGGATGGGAAAGGCCCCCAGATGTGTTTTGATGAAGCTTTCTAATCTGTTGAGACAGATGAGAAAGTACCCAGTCTTGGGCTGGGTTATAAAATGTGTTCAACAAATGCTGCTTTTGTTTTCTGTGTTCTCTGTTAGTGACATGTTCCATTGCAGGTAACATAAAATAACTGTACTGTGACACAAGAAAAATTATTTCTCCACATATCATAGTGTCCAGAGGGAGGTGGCAGCTATGTCAGTTCAGAGGCTCAGAAGTGCTGGGGTCACTGGCTCCATGAACTTTTGTGGCACTTCTCTCATGTGTGTCACCTCATGGTCAAAGGCCAGCAGCAACCCCCACTGTCCCACCTGTGGTGGAAAGAAAATAGACTGTACATACATAATGGGCTGTGTCATTGGGATTGCCCCCCAACCTTTGAAGGCAGAGCCACTTTTTAACCAGTGTCTGTCTTTCAATGGAAATATGACTGTGTCTCGTTCACTGAAATAGAATCACCTGATCTTTCATAGCTGCGGAAGAGGCTAGGAAATTGGTAAAATAGTTTGTGATTGGTTGTTGAGAAACACATTGTCCACACCCCCTCAGGGAAGATGCGGCAGATTGAGTTCTTCTGAAGACATTCGGGTGGAACTGGGCTGGCAGATGTTATGTTGGGGATCATTCCCTACCAAAGGAAGGAAATAAGCAAAATTGGGGAGATGAAGAAACTGAACTGTGAGGCTTCTGCCATGCATGGGCTACTCTGGAGCACATATGGCCCTCGAAGTTGTCCCTGTTGGGCTAACGTGGCCCCTTCTAACACACTGCATGGTTGGTCATTGGCTGTGAGCTGGGTGGAAGCCGACCTTCCAGGCAAGATGGCGTCCTGTAGGGGAAGCAGGTCTTGGGGAACTTGAGCTGCCGGCAGCCTCCTGAAAGGGGACCCCTCTCCTTGAAAGGGGACCCAAGTAGCGCAGTCCTTGTTCACCATAAAAGAACAGGTGAATCACACTGACCTCGTGAGGCGACCGCCAGTACCAACAAGGGGTGTTCCTGCTGCGTGTACCTGGACAGCTGGGTTGGTGAAAGCTGGAGATGTTCCCAGAGAGCTGGTGATGCCTGGTCCTGACACCTTTCAGAGAGTTGCGGAAGGGCTGCCTCTGCCTCCGCCAGGGCACTGACCAGGCTGCCGTGACTAAGGCACCAGTTTTCTCTGGGCACAGCCAGCAGCCTGCATTTTCATGATGAATGATTGCTTAGAACAGAGGCAGCATTACTCACTTTCCAAGGCCGAGCTGACAGCAGGGCAGCTTCCCAGAAGGAACAAAAGGTAATTCATCTGTGAGAGTGACGAGGAAGGTTGGAGACACTTGGTGATGACCTGGGTCAAATCCAGGTGTCCCTGAGGCCTACTCATGACAGATCCCTATGGAGGGGTTCAGATCCTGTGCTATGTGGGTTTATAGAAATATATGTGGGTGCTTTATTTGGATGTAGTTTCAATTTAAGGAAATGATGCAGATAACACAGTGATACCATGCTGAGACTTTTTGATCTTTAAATAAGAAAATAACAACAATGACAATAATAAATCCTCCTAACAACTATAAATTTTCCTGCATACAATTCATTGGAACAATTGTAAGGATCCACTGAAGAAAATGGAAAGGCATCTCTTGTTCTTGGTTAGGAATAACCACCATGGTGAAAATGGCCACACTCACAAAACTGTGACACAGGTTTGATGCAATTCAAATCAAATTTCCAACAGCATATTTCACAGAAGTAGAGAAAATAGTACTAATATTTATTTGGATCTAGAAGATACCTAGAATAGTATAGGCAATTTTGGGCAAAAAATGCAAGACGTGGACCATCACAATCCCTGACTTAAAATCATACTATAAAGCTGCAGTGATAAAAATTTTATGGTCCTGGAAAACAAGATCCAAAGATCAGTGGTATAGGTTAGAAGATGCAGAAACAACCCTAGATATACTCAGCCACCTTGTCTTTTACAAAATTGCCAAACACGTTCACTGGAAGGAAGATAGCCTCTTTCATAAATGTTGCAGTAATAACCGTCTTTGCACATAGTTAAAATTGGACCCATATCTTTAACCACACACTAAACTTAAGTAAAAAATGGATTAAAGACCTAAATATTAAAGTGGAAACATTAAATCTGTTGGAATATAGAAGAGGTGAACTTCTTTGCAGTAGTCTTCCTGTGTTTCCGTCTCTCTCTGTTTCTCGCTCTCTCTCTCTGTCTCTCTGTCTCTGTCTCTCTCTCTCTCTGAGAGGATTGAACATAAGGCCTACCAATGCTATGCAAGCCCCCACTACACCCCGAGACCTTTGTGCAATTTTTTTGCAGTCTGACAGAATCTCTTTGGAAACTCAGGATAACACATTCATTTTCTCTTAGTCAATTCACAAATTGTAGCAACTGCGCCAGACAACCATCAAAGGCAGCCACTTCTGAGGTGAGCACAGACAATCCAGGGCGTTCCAGGGCCCCGGCTGCCACCCAGTCTGGTTGAAGACAATGAATAAAACATCTCTGTGGGGCTGGGGAGATAGCTTGGCAGCACAATGGCCAGCCTAGCAAGCGGGCGAGTTGATCCCTGGTACTACATGCTGTGCTGACCCTGCAACCAGACCCTGTATTAAAAATAAATAAATAAATAAATAAATAAATAAATAAACAAACAAACAAAATAAATAAATTTTAGAAATGTATATGTGGGACCTGGACGACCTATATCCCATTTATTTCCTAACTCATGATGTCAGTCTTAGAAGGTTGCAATCGTACTTCTTTCAGCAATCCTACCATTGGGGACCAGCCTCCCTCTTCCCTTTGCCTGGTGGACACCCCAGGCTCTATGCAGAGCTGTTGTGTTTCTGAGGTGCTGCCCTTGTACTTTAGGGGAGGGCCAGGGGTCTGCACATTGTGTTGTTCACATTGGAGCTGGGATGGAGCGGAGCAGAAGCTCCCACGCATCGCTGCCCTGGAATCCCTCAGGGTCTTGTTCGAGGTGCACATTCTCAGTGTCCCCCCAAAGGTTTATGGAATAAAGCTGTGGTCCTGGGGGGGGGTGAGGGGGGAGATGATGGACACTGCTAGAGCCTGGGTCCAGTGGAGGTCTTCAGGTCTCTGGGGCTGTGTTTTTGCAAAGGATTATGGGAGCCCATCCCTCCCCATGTTGTTCTTCACTTCTTGGCCATGGTTCAGTGGCTTTGCTCTGCACAGCCTGTCATGGTGTGTCACCTCATCCTGGGTCTGAAGGAATTTAAACTTCTACCACTGGGAGCCCAGATTGAACTTTTCTCCGTATGACTTGGTTATCTCAGGTGCTCATTAGAGTAATACAAAGCTGACTAATTGCAGTTTGAGAGCCCACGCTGCTGGTCCACCAGGTGCACTCAGGTAGCACGGAAAGAGAGCGGACCTGCTGCAGACTGAGGGATGCAGCGCCGCAAGGGGCAGCTCAGCGTGGACTTTGCTTCGAGGACATCAAGTTGGCCTTCGGAAACATCCTGGTCCTCAGCAGTGCCCAGCACAACGGTGCCTGTCTTTGGAGTTGCTCCTGTTCAAGGCTTTTGCTGTGTGACAGTGTTGACAGCTGAAGTCTACACAGCCTCGTCTGCAGGTGTGCACCTTGGGCACTCTTCCCATTGTGTGGCACCCACCCTCAGTGTTCTGACCCCCTTGAGAGCCTGTGACCAACCGCAGCCTTCCACAAGCTTTCTTTTTACTTCTATTAATTTCAGAGTAGGTTTTATTATGTATTAGTGTCATGCTCACCCACTCTTGCATGACAGTTTGGGTCAACAGGTGAAACTGGCTCCTTGGGGAGATGTGTGATGACATGTCGAGTTTCGGTCACCGCAACAAAATGTCTGAGATAAACACAATTTAAAGGCAGGCAGTGTCGCTCTTGGCCTATGGCATCAGCCCGTGGTTGGCCGGCTCTGTTGCTTTTGGGCCTTTGGCAAGGGAGAGCATCATGATAGGATGGGGGTGCTCCTCAGCACTCGGTGCAGGGAAGCAAAGAGAGAGAGAAGGGGAGGGGCAGGGTCTCCCCATCCCCTTCAAGAGCCTGCCCCAGTGGCCCACTTTGCAAAAGCTGCCCCTCCCAGCAGGGCCACAGGGTGGTGACCTAGACTGTAGCCCGTTGGTCTTTGGAGGACACGCAACACGCAAGAATCCTGACCCCTCACCAGTTCAGAAGAACATGGGCTAGTTAGCAATGGCTGCAGGACTAGGAACACAGCAAGGTTAGGCATACCATGTCTGTATCAGTCTCCTGTTGCTGCTGTAGCAAATTTCCCCAAGGTCATGGCTTAACATGATGCATATTTACTGTCTCCCTGTTGTGAGGTCAGAAACTCAAACTGGGCCAGCAGGGCTGCACCCCCCGGAGCCGTAGGACAGAACCCTCATGTTTTCCAGGGGCCACTTGCATTTCTGGGCTCACAGAACCTTCCTCCAGCAGTGTAGAAACTTCAGATTTCTCTCTGACTGTTTCGCTGTCTCATCTTCTTTTCTTCTGAGGAGCCTCGGGGTTGCGCTGCATCCGCAGGACTCATCCAAGATGTTCCATGTGTCAATACCCATGACTTAATTATGTCTGAAAAATCCCTTTGGCTGCATACCTTTTTATTTTCTTAGGCTGTGGGGATCAGGTTGCAGGCATCAGTGGGGGAGGCATGATTCTATCACGTGTCTATTATAGAGTGTTTTGCGCCTCCAGTGAGCGTGGTCAGCACTCATACAAGCTCAGTTCTTTGTGACTGACTCATTCTGACTCAAGATTAACATATTCCCTTCTCATGAGGATACCTCAGAGGCTGAAACACATGAGCACTCCGTACAGAGGATCCCCTCTTTCAGGTGTTCTTGACAATACAAATTAGTACCCCAAGGTTGCTTGTGAGCTAGAAATCCAGAAGAAAAGTAGAATTTTTGGGTGTGTGAAGACAAGATCTAAAAGGATGCCCCTTACGAGGACGTGGGACCTCAATTTACCTCACCATGGGGAAGCTTGCAGATTTGCTGAATTAACCAGAGAGAGGAATAAGCAAAACATGAAAGGCATTGGAAGGTTTTGTAAACAGAAATAAGTTCACTCAGAAAGGAGGGCGGACACTCATGGAGCGCGACGCAATGCGGGCTGGGGCTGGGGCTTTTGTGTGACCTCAGCGTGCCTTCAAGATGTCTAGGATGCAGGACTGGTGTGGTGGGGTGCACCGGGAGGTACAGAGAGGGGGGCTGGAAGGCTGGGCCCAGCCTGCACAGCTTGACAACTCAGTGAGGCCCTCTCAAAATAAAAACAAATAAAAATAAGACAAAAACAAAAACAAAAACCATGTATTTCAATCTAGAATTGTTCCCCTGGGGGTGGAGCTCTGTGAAATTTGAGTTTATACAGATCCATTTTACAGATGGAAAGCATGGGCCCATTTACAGGCTTGCTCTCTCATTGACTCCGTATTTTGTTTGGTTTGCCTTTTTTTTTTTTTTTTTTTTGGAGGGCTGGGGTGAGTTTGTATTGTGAGTTTCCTGGAAGGTAAAGGGGGCATTTTCACCTTGAGTAGCTTGACTGTGTAGAAGCTGCAGTTCTCTCAAGAGTACAGGTCATTGATTTTCCTTGTCCCCACCCTGGCTTTAGTATTCTGTCCTTCCTCAGAAGGCTGGCCACTTCTCATGAATAAAGCTTCCCTGGGGCGCAGGTGCACTCTTGTTTGTCTGTGCGCTCTCCTAGCTGTGTAAGTTCTAGGCTGTCTGAGTTGAGTTGTTGCGCCAGGCATGGTCTGTAAAGTGCAAAATATTCATT
>PVKN010024914.1:0-14292 GCA_004027915.1 Capromys pilorides | reverse complement strand
TTTTCAAAACAAGAAAAATTTAACAGTAGTTGTCTTACATATTTTCATCATCAAATCTGTTTAGATTAATAGATATAGATATGTAAGATTGGTCAAACATTAAACATTAACACTTTCAATAACCTTAGTTGCTTTTTTAAAAAACTCTTCCAAATGCATTTTGTATTTAAGTCACTCTTCTAAAAAAAATAATAAAAAAAATTATAGGGGTTGAGAATGCAGAAAATACAAGGTCCTGGGATTGATTCCTGGTAGGAGAGGTACATTTTGGACTGGCATTCTGGGCTCTTCCAAGGATATGGAACTTCTGAGAAGAGAATAGGATTGAACACACTTTGGTAAAGCTAAGAAACTCTGGATAGCGTTTCATGGAACTTTCCCTAGGAAACAATTCTACGGGTGTGTGGAGGATTATGCTTTTATTTGTATGTCTTTAAGCATAAGGGAATCTTAAGAGTTATCTCCCCTACTGGCATAGCCAGCTCTTTACAAAGCAGGAACCCTGTTCTTTTCTTGCTTGTACCATGTCCCCAGTCATCCATAGTGCACTTGACCCCTAGGATGCATTCAATAATTATCTCTTAAATTCAAAGGAAAAACAAATGAGCAGGAGTAAGAGGGTTTAGGGATTTTAGTAGGTTTATTTTTATGCTCGTACTGTAAGGTTTTAATTTCAGAACCCTATAACTATAGTGTCCCAAGTTTTTCTAATATACGTATAGTATCCCAGGTATTTCTAATTAAGTTTACTGGACATTTTTACCCCTCCACCCAATTTCAGGTTTAATTTTTTCTTTGTGTTTGAAGAAACCCATCATCTGAATTTCTTTCAGAAGAAAGCTATTAAAATTGTAATTGCTAAACAAGTGTTGGTTTGATGGGCTTTCTATGGGGTAAAGAAGTGAATGAAATATATGTACCCAAGGAACTGTGTCACATTGTTTTATTATAATAGTGCAATAACTCGTGAAACCAAGGTCCATGTTTTGGAGCAGTCTGTGTGCTTTCAGTGTTACTGATTCAGGTGTAAAAAGCTGAACACAATATAGACAGAAACAACAACAACAAAAGTCATTGTTAATTCTTTTTCTCTGCTATATTCGGTGAAATATTAACTTTTTCCATACGTAAAAGCACAGAGACCATGAATCTAATTCCATTAACTTCTAGGAAGGACTAGATAAGAAGCATTCAATTATAGGTTGCTTATTTATCTAATCCTCTTGGGAGGATTTGCTTTGGGTGAAACAAATCACCTGTTGAAGAAGAAAAAGCCATTTAAGCGATTACAATCTACTCCAGCTAATTTCCTCTTTAACCTATTTGTAAGGCAGCAAGGGCTGATAATTGTAATGAATAGTTCTGATGGGAAGTTTTAGTTGACATTTGGATCTCATTAGACTTTGAAAAACTTCTGTCGTCTTACTCTTTTTTTTTTTTTTAGCTTTTCTGCTTGAATCACAGCTTTCAAGGAAGTCTTCAGTGCATGGCGTTTATTGGATGAGCTTTGAAATTTCAATCGATGGAAGCCAGCACTCCCATTACAAGGGGTGTGAAACCAAAACAGTTGTTAATTTTTTTAAACTAAATTTTTGCAGGTGCAAAATGATGGTTTTGATGAGTACGTGAGCTAATAAGGGCTGAGTTCACAGTGCAAAATGCTCAGCAGTGTCCGCATATGATGAGAATACAATGAAAGGACTCATTAATTTATTAATAAAATTTGAAATAGAAAAGATGAGTAAATAAAGGTCAGTAGAAAAGCAAAGCAATTTCCTCTTTGTAATAAACCGCTAGAGAACTTGGCAAATACTCAATGCAGATCCATTCCACTTATCAATATTAGAAACAGACATTTGTTCAGGTTCTGGTACAAAACTACTGGGTGTAAGTTGGTACATTCAAAATTCTTAACATGTACCTTAATTTAGGGGGCTATTATTTATGACTTTGTGAATAAGAATACTTTATACCCAGTCAGGTATTAAAATGGGTTCAGAGCCAGCCAGAGAGCTCAGCAGATTAAAGTGCCTACTTAGGCAGATGCAGGGAACGGGGTTCAACCCCCGGTGTGCTGTGCAAGCCCTGCCCCCAGGGCGCACTTAGACAGAGATTGAGACTGGGCATGGTGGTGTACACCTCTAATCCCAGCGCTCAGGAGGCTGAAAACAGGAGGATCACTAGAAGCCTGATCTAGACCTTGTGGACCCTGTACTAAATACATAAAATAAAGTGAAGTAAAATAAAATGGGTTCATAGCCATGTCGACTCCTCACTTTCATGTTTTTAAATGTGCATCGTTTAATGCTGAAAAAGATACCAAATGGAAAAAAGAAATGCTTACAAACACTGACGAATACAAGTGGTAGCAAGCAAGAATGAGGAAGGAGAGAGATGAAGTTAGTAGCTTTTGGAAAGGAAGGATGCATGGCGTGAAATAATATGTAACATTGCTATGCTGTGGGCATGTTATTCGCTTCAATTTTTACCATCTTTGAGGCTGGATAATATAAATAGTATTCTCAGAAGTATATTGACTTTTCTACATAGGCGAGTTTCTGAGTGTTTGTGAAGTACTAATTTGTGAACACATCAGAAATTTCTCGTGTGTGTACACGTGAGAGTGAGCATTTATAGTCTCAAGATATTTTTGTGTAAGCAAACAATAAGGTTAATTGATATTTTGAACACAGCAATTGTTTCTCCTATAAAGGACATTTAAGGCCAAATGAGATAGCTTTAAAAGTATGCAAATCATTGCTATTATAAATAATACACCAGAGAAATGATAGAGGGTTCCATTTTTATTTTTTCAGTGTTTTCTTTGGAGTTTACATTTCATCTCTTTTTATGGTAGAAGTCGAAGGAATGTTTACCTAGTCAGGAAGTGGTTCAACCTAGAGATGAAAAAGAGCCTCATGTTGCTGAATAGTTTATTTTGCTTTAAAAATGCTCCTAATTTCCTAATCATGTTATAATTACATATAACAGAACCCAGTATTAGAGAACAAGGCAACATCGGACCAGACATAAAATTTAAGGACTGGGGAGATAGCTTGGCAGTCTAAGCGCCTGCCTGGCAAGTGCCAGGACCCAGGTTTGATCCCTGGTACTGCATGCCATGACAGCCCCAGAACCCTGGGTGTGTCATAGCAGCCACTGAGACCAGGTGTGGTGGTGCGTGTCTGTGATCTCAGCTCTGGGGAGGCTGAGACAGGAGGATCACCGGGAGTCCAAGTTGCACAGTGAGACCCTGTACCAAAAATAAATAAATAAATGAAAGATTTTAAAAAATGTAACAAAAAAAATACTTGAAGTGGACCAGGAAACAGTTGATCTCTGGTAAGCTGACCCCTTTGTATACCTCTTGCTTTATAATTTCTCTTCATATCACCAGCATATATGCTTAGTTATCATTTCTGTCTTGATAACTAATCTTATCAACTTTTCTTAATCCTAGTTCCCTCAGGACCTTAAACACGAG
The DNA here is from genome assembly GCA_004027915.1 of Capromys pilorides. Taxonomy (NCBI): domain Eukaryota; kingdom Metazoa; phylum Chordata; class Mammalia; order Rodentia; family Capromyidae; genus Capromys; species Capromys pilorides. The sequence continues at coordinate 10,808 of PVKN010024914.1, read as the reverse complement.
CTTATTCTTTTGAATGAAGAGCCTTTAATAGTCTTTATTTGTTAAAATAAAATTGAAGTAGACTCACAGATGCCTCTGACAAGCCATTGGCCCTCATGCTCTGACTTCCTAGGTCCCGAATCAATTCTCACGGGTACATTTCCGTGTGAGAAAGTGTCCCTTCATGCCTCTTCTATGACAGAACATCGTTTAACTTCCACTAAATCTAGTTTGTCAAAGAAGTCACAAAGTAGAAGTTATTTTGGCTCTCATGCTTGTGTTAAGCATGTTCTATTAAAGATTTTATGAGGGAGAGCTAGGAAGAGGAAGAGAAAGGATTAGTTGGCGTCTGCAGTTTTCAGAAACAGCTGGGGCTATGAGCAGACAGTTTCTAAATTGCACATCTGATGGTAGCATCTGGCATCTTAGGCAGCGCAGAGCTCCAGGGACCGTGGCAGAGGTAAAGTAGGAGAGCTTGTCAGACTTTTTGTCGTTCTGACATCAGACCTTAGGTGGAATTACCAACAGTTAATGAGATCTGGTTGAGCATTTCAAGAAGCACAGTCAGTTGGATGCTCGCCTGAGTGGAAGGCATATGGACTGTGATCAAAGAAGTATTAGGTAACGACTGTCATGAACCAGGTAGGAAGCAGCATTTCTCAAGGCGTGGGCCCTGCACCCTGAAAGTCAGTGTTATCTGTCTTGTTAGACATGGAAGTGCTTGCTTGCCAACTCAGACCTATTGAAGCAGAAGCTCTGGGGTTACAGCACAGGATGATCAGGCTCACAGACTTAAGTATGACGCAGTTGCTCTTCCATGAGAAAACCAAAAGGGAAATAAAAAGCAAAATAAGATATCCATCATAAAGAGTAGGGAAATAGATTTTTTGTTAAATGGGAAAGGGAAAAGTTGGAGGGGGGAGGAGTGGTGGGGAAGTGGATGTCAATGAAATAGAAATGCCCTACGTCCACACGTTGGTTCCCAAAAAGGAATGTGTATATGTACTAATAAAAAACAAAAACTGAAAAAGAAAGAGAAAAAATTCTGCCCAACAAACTCTTTTATGCCTCTTTTAAATAAAAGCCTTGCAGGTGATTCTGATCATGTTAAAGATTTGAAACCACTATTTTAGGACATGGGGACCACTGTTTCCTCCTGAGCTACATCAATAAGGGAGTGTTGTTAGTTGCTGTCTCCACAATTAATTGTTTCAGGTCTATGAGAAAAATAAATATTTGAATCAGAGTTTCAAAATATAATGAAAGAATCCAGAAGGGCTATGTTGTTACCTTTCATTATTTCAAAAATAAAATCAGCAACATGTTAAATGTGTTGAAATATCCAATCAATTTAATTGCGTTTTGTGTAAAAGGTAGCAATATACAACATGCAATTTAACTTAAAAAAAGTCTTTCCTACAGCAGTGCAAAAGCTTTTCAGATGAATTTACGCTAGTGTCATGCACTGCCCTTGAACATGAAACCATGCAAAAGGCTAAGATATATAGAGTATGTCTTAATCTAAAATTCTACATTGAATGAACAGAGGGCTCTATCAGTAATTTCTGATAGAAGTGTCTTTCTCACTAGTTGAAAATGAAAAAGTTGGCTTTTGTCTTTGAGGTCACGAACAACATACAAATATGCTGGCAAAAGTGAGACAGGCACTCAGTTTAAAAATATACTTGCCATTGAAAAAGTGCCTTGAAAGCTTTTATTGAATGTTGGAACATCTTCTTTTAATTGCAAGCTAAGCAAAACTCAATTTATCTGCATTCAAGGTTAGTTTTCTAGACTCATTAGCAAATTTGGCAGACATCTTTTTTTTTCCACTACAGCGTTATCTAACTGTTTCAGTGGCTATTGTGGGATTTTATGATTATGAAATAGAATCATATGTCAGGCCTGAGGAGATAGCTCAGTGGCATAAGCACCTGCCTAGCAAGCTCAAGGCCCTGAGTTCAATCGCCAGTACCAAAACAAAACAAAACCAGAATCATATATCATTAAGCTAAAAATTCACTGTTAGGAATAGATTTTAGTCCATGAGTTCATACCAAACACTCAGGCATGAGAGCACTAATGATCCTTATTTCTTTTCTTAAGAAAGAAAAACTCCAAATTCAATGTCCCTTTTACTACACAGTTTCTTAATCGTGGTCATCATAAATGAATGAGAGTTATCAGTTAAATGGATGACCTGGTTGAAACTATTTGTTTCTGGGAACTATTCTTCACATTTGGGTCAAACTGGGTCATTTTCAGGCCCTGGGAACCTGCCAGACTAATGCTGGTCCAGTGAAAGCTGGGTGTCCTTGAATGACAGCTGCTGAAAATTTAATCAATAAGAGGTGTCAAAATGTCAGATAGAGTTGTGCAAAGTGGGCACAGCTTGAGACAGGCTGCATGGTTTGATTCTGGGCAGTTGGAGTTTAAATTTGACTTGGGAAAGAAATAAGTCAGTGTCCTTAATCCTCAAACATCATATGCCATCTAGTTTGTGGACTTATTAAAGGTCAAGCAATCAATGCGGCTGGCATCAGCAGAGACAGGTTAGAGGAGCTGGTTTTATTTCTTGAAATTGTTTTCTTTTCACATTCCAATATATGAACAAGTAGGCAGGCTGTCAGGTGTAGTAGCTTGTACACAGGGAAATGAGGTGCTCATTGGTCAAGGAGTTAAGTTTCAGTGGGGGAAATGGGGTGAGATCTCAAGTTGGGTCCATGTTTGTTTTGGTTAAGGGTTTACTATTTTAAAGGTATACCTATCCTTTGAGGCAAAATTGGACTTTTGTGTATATCATTCCAGGAAGATGGGACTACCAGGAGAAACGCTGCTTAGACCAAGGCTTAGTCTTGCTTCAGACTTGGGGCAAAGATAGAAAGAAAAAAGAAGATCAAGTTTTGCCCTTGCTCTTGTCAAAGTCATTCGGAATACGATAAAGATCATTGCTAAATATAGTAACTTCTTTCATTAAATTACATTTGTAGGGGCAGGGGAGATAGCTCCATGGCACAAGTGCCTGCCTGGCAAGTGCAAGGTTGTGAGTTTGAACCCTGGTTCTGCCAAAAAAAAAATACGTTTATAAATTTATGAATGGGGGAAAGAGGGGTCTTATAATATTTTTTGATTTATATATTTTTTTACAGAGTTAATAGATCAGTTGTGCAATGGAAATAGATGAAAATAGGAAATAAAGATATGGTTAAAAGAACTATATCAGCACGATAAGAAGACATTCAATAAGAGAGCTCAACATGGCTTGATAAACAAATAAAAGAGAAGGGTTTTTTAATTCTTATAATTATAAAATTCAAATAGTATGCATGTTTTAATTTTTCACCAATTACTGTAATTAATCAAGAAATTACCTGTTTTTCAGATTTCATTTTACTGTACATTGCTGTATAATTTATAAACCAAAATTGTGAAGTAGTAGGAGAAGTAAAAATATTTTCCTTTTTCTTGAACTCTGGACTGCTCTTGAATAAAATTTTGACAAGGAACCAATGAGAAATCTATGGCAATCATAATTTTCCACTGAAAAATTACTTTGAAACCCTTTTTTGAAAGTTGGAACATTTTCTTTTAATTGCAAAGCTAAATAAAACTCAATGTATATGCATCTAAGTTTAGTTTTCTAGAATCATTAACAAATTTGGTAGGCTTGTTTCTCCCCCACTAGAGATATCTTTTGAGATACGAAAGATCAGGAATAACATCTTCAGTCAGCTGAGGTGCTCCAGGTCTAATACGGACAAAAGATTGTCCTTACCGCCTAAGAACTTCTTTTTTCTTAACTATTACTGGACAATGTAGAGGAGCCACTGTTTGTAAAGCATTTAAGATGAGTAAGTATAAAGTATGGGAAGTCAGAGCTACCAAGTGAATTTTAACTGGTTTCCTAGTCTTGCCTACAGCAGATTCTAGTTATGGCCTCTACTTTTCCTAGCCCTGTATCCACAGCCTTTGCCCTGTTACTGCATTTCCTTGATGAAAAGACAGAATTTATTTCCCTTGTGGCTGAGCTTTCCTAGTCCGTAGGCTTTGGCTAGCAGAATCCAGTGGACAGCGTGCCACAAGCCTACGTCTCAGAAGACATAGTGTTTTAGTGTCTTTTCTGCTGAGGACACTACCATGACCACATCTTCATTTAGCTTACTAGATGACAGAAAACAGTTTCACTGGTCTCAGACACATGACTGAGCCCGGGCAACACCTGAAAAACCATCTCCTTGACAACCTCAGAAATGGGAGCATAAATGCTTGTGCCATATACCCCTGAAGTTTTAGGGCTGATCATTATCCAGCAATATTATGGCAATAGATAATTGATAATGGGCTACTGTCCAGATGGGCTGAGGATATAGATTTCTGACTAATTTTTCATGTATTTCTTGGTGATTTACTAAAATAAGCAAGATGACCTGAAGCAATAGTCTTGCACCTTCCATGAGGCATGATCTACTCAGTTGTTATGATCTGGGGGCAGAGGTGTCTGCCTTCTGCCTGGTAGCAGCCATATTCAGATACACTTGTGTCTCTCAGTCTGATAGACGAGTGTCTAAAACTTGAGTTGACATTTACATAGGGCTTTCTTGCAACATCATTCTCAAAATTCCAGCAAAGATCTCACTCTTTTTCTTCTCCTTTTTAATCTTTTATTTATTTATTTGGTACCAGGTCTCACTACACAGCTCAGATTCATAGTGATCCTTCTGTCTTGGCCTCCCCAGTGCTGGGATTACAGGCATGTGCTATCAGGCCCAGTTCAGTGAGTGTGGTGTGCCCGGAATTCCAGGGCCAGCATGGCATGAGGTACTGGGGATTGAATCTGGGTCCTTCCGCTTGCCAGGCAGGCATTTAGATCGCTGAGCTATCTCCCCAACCCTTAATCTTCTTGAAGGTCAGAAATGGCTTAATAATGACCACTGTCATATCCGTATTTGCCATTAAGCAAAAGCACAAAATTGCCAATTGTATGTACTTTTGGGTAATTTAAACACATTTTGCTATTTTGTCAGGTCCATCTGTGGTGTGTGTGTGTGTGTGTGTGTGTGTGGAATGAATCCGTGGGCTATTCTTTTAAGATCATTCCATTGTCTTTGAGGCTCATTTTGGCTTCAGTTCTTCCCCTTAAAGAAAAGGATGGGATATTGTGGAAACCCCAGGGGTTTCTAAATCTCACAGGGTCATGCTTTTATCTGTGAAGAGAAGGGCACTTTGATTGGAAATAGAGGCTACTTATGATGCATTCCAAGGAATCTTCCCTCTTCATCATCTCATTTGCCTACTGATTTGCCCACTGTGAGATGACTTGCTTCAGAGGCGCTGGATCTTTTTCAAATATTTTTTCAAGGATAAACATGTTCCCTACAGGTTTCCTGCGATGATTGTCTTGTCTGGGTATTGTATTCTGATTAATTCAACTTTAGCTTCCTTGCTGCTTCACTGGATTCCAAATTTGTCGTGGTTAAAAAAAAAAACAAAAAAAAAGAAAAGAAAAAATTCTCCAGGGAAGTTTTAGAAAAGAAATGCAGAACAGGGCTTGGGATTTAGGCTGCTGAGTAACTCTTACAAGGTGGTGTGGACTGCGGCGCCTAGAGAACAGAGATGGAAGGAATGTCGGATTCTTCCTGAAGCCTGTGTATAGATCAGGCATAATTCAAGGGGTTTGCGCAAATTTCAGAGCCACCTCAGGAAGGTTCTCTTCCCTTCGCCCAGCCCACTTTGCCATACGATGCAGTAGAAAGCAGATAACATAATGCAATGACTCGATATCACCCGTAGAGGGCGAGCGTGCCGCAGCCACAAGCCACCTTCCGTTAGTTGCACTTTCTCGGACCAGTTGTATATATAGTTTTCCAAAGCTTTCTTTTGTAAGCTCTTTGCTTTCAACAAGTTCCTGCTGCTGACAGAATGAATGCCTTGATTTAAATCCTAGATAAGTTGCCTGCTAGCGTCATCACCTCTTTTTTCCTCATCTGAAAAATGGGAAAAGTCGAAGTGCGAATGTGGTAAGAGAATGTTGAGAGCGGTGGAGTGAACTTGTATAAAGCCTGTATGTGTAGCAGCTAGAACTTAGTGAATACTTGAACGTGCCGCGCTGGTCCCGCCCCTGGGTGCACTGAGCCAGTCGCCAAGTCCGGGCGTGGTGACGCACGCCTGTAATTCCAGCCCTGGGAAGGCTGCAAACTGGAGGGTCACTGTAAATTCAAGCTGCGTAGTGCGATTCCGTACCCAATACACTAAAAGAAAAGGAAAAAAAATGCTATTTAATAATAAGTTGTCCTACCTGGTTTCTTTCCACCTTCTGTCCTCCTATGGCTACATATAAAAATAAATTAGTATGCCCGTAAGGTAGGCAAGCAGTTCTTCCTCATCCTTTAACATTCACCTAAGAATACAGTGTCACCACCGTGATATTTTTGCAAAAAATACTTATGTTAAATATGGTCCTGAGAAAACATCGGACAGATGCAAACTGAGGATTGTTCAAGTAACTGAACGATGTACAACAAAAGGGACGCGGCCCTGAAAGTTAAAGAAGGGTTTTGGAGCTGTTCCAGACTACAAGGTACTAAAGAAATGTGACAGCTCAGTGTAGGGCTTGGGCTGGGAATTCCTCTTGCTATGCAATATACCTGGGCAGAGAAACTTCAATAAGATCTATGGGTAACATCATAGCCTCGCGTTAGTATCAACTTCCTGATTTTGTTAGTTGTAGGCTGCTGACTAAAATGCCCTTGCCTTTAGGGGCAAGCTGGAGTATTTAACAGTAATCATTTGTGGGAATTGCTAACCAGTTTTTTTAAAAAAACACTTATTTTTTTTGGCACAAAAATATTTGAAAAACTGTACTGTGGATTTTTGCTGGTTTATGGAATGGTGCAGTTAATGCTTAATTTGTCTTGTCTCTTTTTAAGTTCTTTTTATTCTTTTTCTTCTTAATTTTTTTATGTATTTTGTTCTTCCAATTTTGCATGTATATATCTGATAATATTAGCAATTAATTTTTTTTTTCGCGGAACCAGGGTATGAACTCACGACCTTGCACTTGCCAGGCAGGCACTTGTGCCATGGAGCTATCTCCCTGGCTCCTGAGCAACTAATTTGAAGGCAACACTATGCATTACAGAAAATACTGTTATATTATTCATATTATTTTGTTTAGTGAAATTCTGTATCATTTATAATTTTTCTATTTTAATACTATGTTGTACTCTAAAAAATATAAAGTGATAAAAATATTTGAATGTTTTGGTAAAGGGTATAGGAGAAATCTTATTATTCTTGTGACTTTCTATAAGTCTGAAGTTACCATAAAATATGAAGTTAGAGAAATTAAACAAAATAAGTAAAAATGGAGATCCTCTTCTCCGATGCCTCCTTTCCCAGCAGGCTCTCGGTGGTGTTCCCTTGCACGGCCTAGTCCGCGTTGTATGTGGGCTAGGAGCCAATGCTCCTGGTTGCCACGTCTCTTCCTGCCACAGCACGCATTACGCTGCACTGTGACCATCTGCCTGTTTCATCAAACTACGAGCCTGGGTAAGGAAGGCACAAGGATGCTCTGTCATTGCTCACCTGTGTTATCGTCTGAGCCAGATAAGACCTGGCACAGAGAAGAAACGCTTTAGAGGTCTGTGGAGAGAATAAGCTCGTGGAACTTGGCCTTCTATCCAACACTGGATTCTTTCCAGGGACCTGTTATAAATTTTGTGCTTGCTTTTTAGTTCTTGTAGCAGGATGTAGCCCAGGTCTGGGACACAGCTCACCTAGACTGAGAGCCAAGTTCTGTCATAGCATGTGTATGAGGGGCGATCTCTTCAGTTTATTGCACCTTGGTGCTGTGACTCCTTAGCTTAGGGACCCTGGGAACTTTATGAAGGGAAAGAAAATATACAATGGGCTCCCTCCGCTGCAGCTTTCAGCTTAAGGGAATTTTACCGTCTGCTCACACTGCAGAGTGTGTCTACTGTTAAAAGAAGCATGTTTTTATTTCAGGTAAGAGGTTGGAAGGGAGAGCAACGAAAACCATGATTTTATCTGATGTGAAGAAGTGGCATTTTGAACTGGGGTTGGAGGCTGAAGTGACTGTAAGAGCATTAATGACGAACTCTGTGTGTGTGTGTGTGTGTGTGTGTGTGTGTGTGTGTGTGTGGTTTGCTTTTCAAGGAGTAATAGAAGATATTTTCTTTTTTTATGTATTCAGTACAAGGTCTCACTATGCAGCTTGGACTTGTAGTGTTCTTCTGTTTTCAGCCTCCCCAGCGCTGGGATTACAGGCATGCACCACCATCCCACCTGGTTTCTTTGGCCTTCTCAGTGTGCCCAGGAGCAGGCCAGTGTGGCATATGGTACTGGGGATTGAAACCCGATTCCTCTGCTTGCCTAAGTAGGTTCTTAGTCTGCTGAGCTATCTCTCCGGCCCTGATAACAGAGGTTTTCAAAGGCGAAGTTTGTTCATATACAATGAGCCAATGTTCGAATGTAATGTCATGAAGGTGTCACACCCTGCTTTGTGCTTTCCATATTAATTAATGCTCACAGGAAGGTATGCATTAATGTCACTGCCTCACCAGTTTTCCTCTAATGTTCACTTCCTAGCTGGATATTTTGATGTCTGACAAAGATAACAATGCAATAGAAAAATCAATATGCCTTTTATCTTTACTGGAAGCCATTATAGCCTATCTAGAAAATTTTCAAAAATAGCCACATAGCTTTAGCGAAGGATTTTACCTACTGATTGTAAGACATGTAAGAACAAGCAAGTTTTCTGATGAGATGCTTCCTTTGTGAGCTGGTGACCTGGGGCTGAGCATGAATTGTCTTTAGTTCAGAAGATAATCTCTGTAATTGAATGTAGGGTATCTGGCCCACATGAATAAATGAAAAGAAATAGAAGTCCTTTCACTTCAAAAGTAACTCCCTCCCACATCACACTGATCAAAGACCTATGTAGAACAATAGCTTCTTCTAAACACTTTTATGGGGGTTATGCTTCCTACCACTTAAAGCTTACAGTCCACTGGCCTGGTGAAGCATTTTAATTGCTTTTTCTCTAACGCCTACCATAGAAAGTGAAATAGTGCTCTTGTTTGGTGCGAACTGGAGGAAAGGAAGAAGGGCAATTTTAGGTTCAGGGATATTTAAGAAAAGATGTTGAGCAGGAGGTAGCAGGTGCTCAGAATAGCTGGAAACAGCCTCTTGGTCCTTGGAAGTTGTGGGACAGATGGAGTAAGCTGGGTGTAAATGATCAAGGTTCCTAAAAGGGAGTCTGAAGTGGCCCACACGTACATGAAGGACTGAGTAACTATTGGCGCAAATTTTGCTCAGTGTACGTCAAATAGTAAAGATGTTGTAGTTTTGTAACTATGACTACAACAATTTACTGGGTTGTTTTTCTGGAAGAATGAGCTCTCTCTTAAGCATCAGTTTGAACACTTGTTTAACTAAAACACATTTGTTTCTGGCACCTTTGCCCTACAGAGTGGTGGATATTGACAAGGCCTTACCATGCAGGACTTGGTTTCTAAAAAAAGTTTACAAGGCAGTTGGCCTAAATTAACTTTCTCTGAGCATTAAGCATAAAATGAGCTCATGCCAGGGCATCCGACTGAGCACTTCTGGTCCATGAACCAGCCACTATTAAATGGCTCATTTATCTACGTGGCATTCAACCTAATAACACGGTCAAAAATTTTAGGCTTAAGTTCTCTAATTCCTAAAAATTCCACAGAACAATGTTAGCAGGCCAGAGAGCTTTTGTTCTTTTAGAAATAGTATTCTTAGCAGTATATGTTTATGACGTCTAGTAATTACATGTGTTTGGGGCATTGTTATGTAACATACCCCATCCTGATCACTTTCACTAGTCCTTTTCTCCACTTTTCCTTTCTCTTCATTCCTTAAGTTCCTTCCTCATTTCCACAAAGTCAATTTCCCCATTTCCTACCATCTCTTTTTACTTCTTTAAGTGAATTTGAATTGAATTAAATAACTTAAAGTCATTAAATTATTTATATTTTGGGGTTCTTCTATAAGGGAAACCCAGAAATACTTAATTTTCTGTGCCTGATTTATGTCGCTTAGCTCAAGGTCTGTCCAGTCAGGAAGCTTCCATTCCAGCCAAGATTAGTCTTGACTTCCGTCCACCATGCTGGCTCTGTGTCAGGGTCACAGTCTCGTCTGCTCAGGTGGCCCTGCTGGATCACCCTCCATGCTTCTAGAACCAATGGTCTTTGCAGTCCAAAACCAAGATTTGAGGAACAGTGAAGATCAAAGGTCAAAGTCAGGAAGGAAAAAGCTAGAAAATAAGTGAGGAGGTCACAGAACTTGACCATGGGGAGGGCCTTGGGAGGAGGGAAAGCCTTCAGGGAATGGGTAACCAGGCACAGCAGGGTGCTTCTGTGGAGAGATTTTGTGGGTACATTTCTTAGCTATTTGTCATCTGCTCCCAATTTTTCCCCAGCAAACTCTCATGATAACTGAGAGTTTAGAATAAGAACACTGTTTAGGGGAAAAATAAAAGTTTAAGGCAGGTTGAACTCATCTATGGATGATTCACGGCACTGCCTTTCTTTGGGCATGTATCTTCTTTCCTTTGGACCACTGTAGTCATCCTGTAACTGCTCATGCTGCTTCTGGCACTTTGCTGCAATTGCCTCACTTCAGACCTTCAAGGCCACATGTTACTCCACTCCAGGGTCATTTTTCTAAAATGCAAATAGTTTGATAGCTCTGCTTAAAAGCTTGCAGTTATGTTGTATGTTCTGTGGAATAAATCTCAAAATTTATAGCACGAAGTACCTTCCCATTAAACTTCT
>PVKN010024913.1:0-14281 GCA_004027915.1 Capromys pilorides | reverse complement strand
CTTCTTTAAAATATTTTATGCATCTAGTACAAGGTCTACAAGGTCTCACTATACAGATAAGACTCTGTAGTTATCCTCCTGTTTTCAGCCTCCCAACCCCTGGGATTACAGGCACAAGTCTCCACACCAAGTCTCAGTGGCCATCTCAGAATGCCCTGGGGGCAGGTCTGGCAATGAACACCAGGAATAGAACCCTGGTTTCTGCATTTGCCTTTAGTCTTGGGAGCTATCTAACCAACCCTTTCTCTTTTCTAAATTTTATATATTTGATACAGGATCTCACTATGCTGCTCAGCTCAGCAATCCCTTTATCTCAGTTTCCTGAGCCCTAGGATTGCAGGCATGTGCCACCATGACCAGTTTCAGTGGACTGCTCAGTATAGTATGTGGTACCATGGATCAGACCTAAGTTCTTGCGTTTGCCAAGCAGGTACTTGAACCACTGAGCTGTCTCCGTGGCCCTCTGATTTCTCTTGGTTTTGTTTTGTTTCATTTTATTTTATATTTTTTCCCTGAAAAACTTAATGCTTGATGTATTCAAAACATGCAATCCTTGTTTGAGTCTAGAAAGTACCAAATGAATAAATAATATGTTCATAAAAAAAGAATTCAACAATGGCTGTTATATTACTGTCTTAGTTACTTTTTACTCATTGTTGGGACAAATACCTGACACTCAAAATGAAGGAAGGAAAGATTTATTTAGCTCATAGCTACTGGAGGTTTCAATCCATATTTGGCTGTCCCAAGGCTAAGTGGAACAGGGCAGAGAGCATCCAGTTCATGGTGGCATAACGGCAACAATCACGACAGAGGCAGCTGACCAACCAGGGCAGCAGAGAGCAACAGCGAGAGTCTGTCTCTCTGTCTCTGCTTATATTACATTCAGGCTCTCTGCCTCAGCCTGTCTGGTTTAGGCCACACCCATAATCTCAGAAGGACTCAGACCCATAATCCCATCAGTACTCAAACACATAATCCCAGTGGATCATGAGTCAAATCTCAAACTCTGGAAGTCACTGCCCCACAATTGCATGAGGCTTAGGGGGGGGCAACTAGACATAAACCATAACATTATGCTCCTGGACCACCGAAGTCTCATGCACATCCCTTTGCGCAATAGACATTTTAGTCCATCGGGAAGAGTTGCCAAAGTCCCAACAGTTTCAGCATTGCTGAAAAGTCCGAGTTCCAAGTATTTTCTACGATCCAAGGCAAGTTCTCAACTCTGAGCCCCTGTATAAAAGAAAAGTTAAACATATCCAACATTCAAATGTACCAGATAAACATTACCAATCCAAAAGTTGAAAACAACACGGTAATACAAAACACTGGGACAAAAACATGTCCAAAATCCATCAGGGTAAACATTAAATCCCATAGTTCCAACTATCCACAGCAGTGTGCACTGAGTTGTGAACTCCAAAGACCTTACACGGCTCTGCACCTACAGCACTCTTGGTGGTAGTTTCCATGGCTGCTCTTTTAGGCCGGATTTGCTCCCTCTTTGCAGTTACCCTTAGATGATCCACAGTTATGGCTTTCCCAAACTTCTGGGGTTTCCACTGAATAGTCTTCTCACTCTCTGCTTCACACACTGCCCCCTTAGGGCCACACTGCCTGGCCTCCCAGGCTTTGTTTTGAAATCGAGATGGAAGCCTTCTTAATCTAACAACTCTTGCATTCTGAATGTGCCTAAAAGCCATGCCACGTGGATGATGCAAGGTCTGCTGCCATCTGGAGTAGTAGCCAGGCTTCCTTCTCTCTTGGTTGTAGGGGCAGAGTGCCTTTTTGCTGAATACTTTGACCTTGATTCCGAGGAACAAATTCTTCACACTGGTGCCATTATGGAACATGGTTTGGCCGCTGCCGTCATTCTGCTACTTGGGTCTCTGTGGCTTTGTTCTCAAGGCAAAGCCTCTCTCTTTTGCAACTCTGGGGCTGCAAAGGGTGGAGAGCTGCCACCTTTTGCTTCTCTGGTTCCTTCCCAGAAGTGGAGATCCTTTCAGCTCATCTTTGTAGTTCACAGCTCTCCTGGTACTTCCTTCCTGGCCCAACTCATAATATTATAAATCATCCTGCTTGGCTCTTTGCTCTTGATTTTTCAACATAAATCTAGCTAACAGCTGCCAATAACCACTATGCCACCACCCCAATAGTTTGCTGCTTTGAAATATCTCTTGAAAGATCGTTCAGTCCACCATGCTTATTCTTAGTTTTAGGCAAAGTATCTGGGCACAAACAAATTTCTGACAGATTTTCAGCAAAGCTATAGCACATATCATTTTGAGTCCAACTATCCATGATGTCCTTTTTCCCAGAAGAAACCTCCACAACCTGATCTTTACAAGCAGGCCTTCTCTTAATCTTCTGGTCTAAGCTCTGAGCAGAATCTCCCCCACAGAACAGCCAAAGCTTTTCCAGCTCTTCACAAGTAGAGGACCTCTCCAAACCTTTTGTATCTCTTCCCATAAGTCATTCCCAAAAGCTTGCAATCCACATGGTCAGGTTAGTCACAGCAATGATCCCACTTCTCTGGTACCAAATTCTGTCTTAGTTACTTTTTACTTGTTACTGGGGCAAATACCCAACACTTAAAATGAAGGAAGAAAAGATTTATTTAGCTCATAGATTCTGGAGGTTTCAGTCCATATTCAGCTGGACCAAGGCTTAGTGCAGCAGGGCAGAGAGCATCCAGTTCATGGAGGAAGAACAGCAACAATTGCGACAGAGGCAACTGATCAACCAAAGCAGCAGAGAGCAACAGCAAGCATCTGTCTCTCTTTGTATTGCATTCAGGCTCTCTGCCTCAGCCTATCCACTTTAGGCCACACCAATAATCCCAGAAGGGCTCAGACCCATAATCCCATCAGTACTAAAGCACAGAATGCTAGTGGATCATGAGTTAAATCTCAAACTCTAGAAGTGCCTGCCCCATGATTGTATGAGTCTTTGAAGGTACAGCTAGAATTTGGGACTTGACTCATGATCCACTGGGATTATGTGTTTAAGTACTGATGAGATTATCGGTTTGAGTCCTTCTGGGATTATGGTTGTGGCCTAAGGTGGACAGGCTAAGGAAGAGAACCTGAATGTAATATAAAGATAGAGAGACAGACTGATGCTGTTGCTCTCTACTCCCCTGGATGGTCAGTTGCCTCTGTCACCATTTTGTTGCTGTTCCACCACCATGAAGTTCTGGCCTCTGCATTGTGCCTCTCTGCCTTGGATCCAGTTGAGTGTGGAGTGAAACCTCTATTAACTGTGTGCTAAATAAACCCTTCTTTCCTTCATTTTAAGTGTTGGGTATTTTTCCCAGAAATGATAGAAGAGTAACTAAGACAATTACATATTGTTGTCTTCAAATTAGTTGTACAAATACAAAACTCTCAAAAAATTAAAAAGAAGAAAAAAATTAAGAATTAACTGTTGCTATCAATAGACCAGTAAGGATCAGCAGCACATCCAAGCCATCATGTCTATGCACATATATTTTCCCTTCTTTATTTTCTTTTTTCATTTCCCTCATTCTTCTTATTTCTTCACTTTGTAAATTTTCTTTTCCTTTCATAGTATCTATTATACCTTTCTGCTTTTATTTACACTTTTAGGTTCTAGTGAGACAATATGATGTTTATATATGTGAGTCTGATTTGTTTCCTTTTGAATATGAGCTCTAGTTGTGTTCATTTATCTATAAAAGCCACAAGTTTATCTTTCTCTTTAGCTGAGAAATATTCAATTGTATGAAATACCACATCTTTTTGGCCATCCCTCAGTTGAAGAGCATTTGTGTTATTTTCAAGTTTTAACTATAACAAATTGCACTGCTACAATATGGTGGACACATTTCACTGTAGTATGTTGTTTTCAGCTCTTCTGGAAAGATGCCCAGAAGAGGAATAACTGTGTTGAATGGAGACTCTAATCTTAGCTTTTGAGGTATCTCCACACTGATTTCCATAGTGATTGTACCAGTCTACACTTCCATTGAGAATGGAAAAAGGTTCCTGTACTAAGTACTTTTCTCTCATTTCTGGGGCAAAATACCCAACACCCAAAATTAAGGAAGGAAAGGTTTATTTAGCTTATAATTAGTGGAGGTTATAGTCTATACTCAGCTGTCTTGAAGGCAGAGTGGAATGGGGCTACTGGAACATGGCAGAGGGCAGCATTCCATGGTGGCAGAAAACAATGAAATAGCAAGAGCAAACAGAAGTATTAACAACAATGACAACAGACAGCAAGTCTGTGATGCTTATTTTGCATTCAGGCTATCTGCCCCAGGCTGGGTATAGCACTCACACCCATAATACCCGCAGCACTCACACCCATTATGCCAGTACTGGATCATGAATTACTCACAAAGTCTGTAAGTCTGTCCCATGCCTGAATTAGGCTTTGGGGGTGGGGATAGACACAAGACATAACAGTTCCCTTTTCTCCACAGCTCCTCCAGCTTTTATTTGTTGACTTTTTGATGTTAGATATTCTTTCTGAGGTGAGGTGAAATCTCAGTATTGTTTTAATTTGCATTTCTCAAATGACCAACAATGTTGAACATTTTTTCATATGTTCATTTGCCATTTACATTCCTTTATTTGTGAAGTGTGTATGCATCCCAAATGCCTATTTTTGGATTGGGTTTTTGAATTTGTTAGGGGGAGTTGTTCATTTCATATGTTCCAGGTAGAAATCCTTTGTCTAAGGGACAGTCAGCTATGAGGCTCCCCAAAGAAATGAATATCTTACTGGGAAAGCTTCAGAAACATGGTAGCATCACTTTCCAAAATTGGATACATTTCTTTTTTTTAATGTATGTGGTACAGGGTCTCACTACACAGCTCAGAATCATAGTGATCCTCCTGTTTTCAGCCTCCCCATTTCTGGGGTTATGGGTGTGCACCACCATGCCCAGACATGGTGGCTGGCTCAGCATGCCTCAAGGCAGCAGGTGCAGTGCATGGTGTCAGGGGATGGAACTACACTTCTAACGTAGTGGGATTTTTTTTTTTTTTTAGTAAAACTCAGTTCACTATGCAGGCCCTTTCATTGCCTTGGGGCTGCATCAATCTCTCCAAGACAAACTTTTACAGTAGAAGTGTAATAGAATTATACTCTAGAGAAGTGTAGTGCAGATTTGGAGACACTCCAGTGAGTACAACCGCCTGCATGACCAGGAAGGAATTTCCCCTCTAATACTGTGAGCTCTAGCTCATTACAGAGATAAACTGAACCCGAGTTGATGAACTTCCAGTTACCTATAGTCTGCTAGATGGACTAATGTACATGTTAATGTGGCACTACAGTGTAAATTGCAGAGCCATTTTGAAAAATTAGCTTGGCTTCTAACATGAAGTTGTTTTAAGGAAAAAAATCAGATCTTTACAAGCCTTTTTCTTTCAGTTTACATGTTTTATTGGTATCTTCCCTGAGCACAATATAGGTAAAGAACAGTCCCTTCATTCTATGGAGGTCTGTATTTCAGTAATTTATCCTATGGGCCACCAAGCACTTTATTGCTTCTTAGATCATACAAATCTCTAGTTACTCAAAGTTGACATTTGAGAATTTTTCATAGATAAGATAGTAACATCTAGGGCCAGTGAGATAGCTCAGTTTACTAAATGCCTGCTTAGGCAAGTGCAGGGACTGTGGTTTGATCCCCAGCACGACATGCCATGCCAATCTCGCTCTCACCCCCAGGGCACATTGAGCCAGCCGCTGAGACTATGTGTAGTGGCTCAAGCCTATAATTCCAGCACTCAGGAGGCTGGAACAGAAGGATCACTAGAGTTCAAGCTGTGTAGTGAGACCCTGTACCAAATACATTTTTTGAAAAAAGGAAGAAAGTGATATTCATCAGGTTACTGTCAATTTCTAGTGAACTCAGTGATCTTTATACGGGTTAGTATAGGCAGAATTAAGTCACAACTCTTGGCTTCTGGGTTCACATATTATATACATATGACACAAGTTATAAACGCTCTTAGCAAAAGCACAAACAAAATAGAAATTCTACACTTTGTATCTCCCTCATGGAGAAAACTTCTGTGATTTTCCTCATTTCCAGTAAAAGCTCTCTGAACTTTAAAACAAAGCAGCAAACTAGAAGTAGCAACTATGGTGGGAAGACGGGGTTCTGGTAATTAAAAGGGGATGTATGCCAAGGAGTTGTATTAGTATGAGTAAAATGCCGGGTCACTGAAGATATCCAAGAAATAAAGCTTTAAAAAACATTCCAATCATCATATATATAGTTTTTGTTTGTAACATTTTTCTTGATGAAATCTCAGATGTACAGAAAAATTTCTGAAGATTCAAGATATTCTTGTATGCCTAGGTTCAATACTTATTTATTTTGTTCATTTGATTTTCATTCCATGTATATATTTATTTGTGCATACATATTTCTTTTTTTGGGGGGGCAAGAGTTTATTTCCAGATGGCCTTAAAGTTGCAGAGATCCTCCTGCCTCAGCTTCTTGTGTTCTGGGATTACCAGCATACAATTCTACCCTGGCTACTTATGTATATTTAAAAAAAAATGTTTCACAGCCAGTTGGAAACACAATGAACACCCTTTTAGTCTGCTGAACTATCTGGCCAGCCCTGATTCATCAAATTTCTGTGAGCTGCTTCTTTCTTTCTTTCTTTCTTTCTTTCTTTCTTTCTTTCTTTCTTTCTTTCTTTCTTTCTTTCTTTCTCTGGTCTTTTTAAAAAATATTTTATTTTATTTAAACCTCATTTATTTATTTGTGTTATCACCAGCTCAGTCTGCCCTAGGGGTGCGGCTGGTGCAGCATGTGGTGCAGGGGATCTGGGATCAAGCCACAGTCCCTGAGGTTGCGTAAACTTTCCTAGGCAGGCGCTTTAGACCACTGAGCTATATCTGCTTGCCCTAGTTGCTGGTTTCTTAAATACCCCAGGATTTATCTACTTTGATACTACATAAAAATTGTTGAAGAATTTAGGTTTAGATGAAGTGTAAGTGTGAGTAAAAGCACTGAGTTTTAGTGTCAGTGAAATAGGTCAGTAGCATAAGCACCAGCCTGGCAAGCAAAAGTTCCTGAATTTGAACCCCAGTGCAAAAAAAAAAAAAAAAAAAAAAAAAAAAGTACTGATTTTACCAGATGATTTTGCCCTTATCATGAAAACCTTCCCAAATACAGTGGGAAAATATGTACACTTTGCTTCCAAACTTACCAGAAGAGCCAAACATACCATTTTTTTCTATACTATGTTGAAATTTGTTTCATAATTGATACATTTCAGATGATCTTTCCTTATCCTAAAGCACACATTATTCCATCATTTTGCTGATAGGGATAAATGTTAATAGGCAGTTTAAGACACACTGTATGTGAATCTGACACTATTGTAGGGGATGTGACTGTGATTTGCATGTGATTAAAGAATAAAGCCAGGTGATTTTAACCAAAGCAGATTAGCTAACATCATCTGGCTGAAACTGACTTAATGAAAGAGGAAATGAGTAAATGCAAGAATAAAAGAAAAAAAAATCTCAGCAACAAAGAGCACCATTAGCTCTTGGATGGCTGTTTAGTTGAACTTTGCACACAGCCTTCTTTATAGAGAATTTGTGGTGGGTTAACTAATGGCACATTTGTAACACCCAGGTGAAAAGAATCAGTGTGGTTCTACACGTGGAAGGCCCACCTGAGGCTTGTAGTCAACAGGCCCACCTGAGGATTGTAGCCAACAGAACTACAGGAGGAGATGGCATGAGGTTGATCCTCCTGCAAAGGCTTGTCATGCTGGTTTTCCTGATAGGAACTCAGTGGTTCTCTTCGGATGAGGAAATAGCAAATTGTGTACAAAAATGTACAAATTACATTTTTGAAGAATGTGATGCTTGAGCAAATGTGACACTCATCAACACAAAAAGCTCTTCATGTTAATTCTCCTTAATAAGCAAGTGCATTCCTGTGTTTGTAAGCCTATCTAAAGTACCCTGAAAGGAGAAGTCCTTAGTTTATGCTGACTTGTATGTTGTTAGGAAGCATGATCTAGAGCTGGCTCTGGGGGAGGAGCACAGCCTCTTCCTTTAGCCACAGCACTGACCTCAGGCTAGAGAGCTGTTGACAAATCATCCAAAACTTCCGGGATGTCAGACAGGGTCTTCTCTGTAGTAAATTGCTGGAGCCCTGAGCAAGGGAGTATTGGTGGAGATTCATGTATGCTTGGAACAGGTGCATTTTGCCACTGAGAGCACAACAAATTTTCACTATTCTGCTGCTGTGCAGTAGAGGACACCTGTTGCCAAAAATCCATGGGACTCTGGTAGGCTTGAAATTGCCCTGGGTTGGCAACTGGTAACTGTGCTGATGAGGTTGTGGCAGCTGGGACACATCAGGCCCTCAAATACTTGGCTGACACATTGGGAATACAGGAGATTGATCAGCTGGCCTCTGCCACTTCTGCTGCCAGCACATTCCCTGCTCACAGACATCATAATTGGAATGAAACAGGGTGACAAACTGGCTCTCCCATGACTCACGATCTACACTCTCAAAATGCTGCCTAGGTGCATTGTGATAAGTCACATTAGCTGATGTGGAGCTACAAAAATCTGTAGTTCCTGAGCTACCTGAATGTTCCAGAGCACCAAGAGGATCCCCGTTATTGCCTGTGCCCTGAAAAACACATGAGTCAACTTGTTCAGCTGGACCGTGCTGTGATTCCATTGGAGGGTTTCCATCGGCACCTCTGGGAGATTTCAGGCTAGGAATGGGGACCTACTGAGAGGGACAGTTGGCAAAGTCACCCTGGAGATTCTCACAGACAGTAAATTAAGATGCTCGGGCTGGGTACTGGCGCTCTCTCTTCAAGGCAAAGACTCTCCGTTTTTCAGTAGGTGTTAGTCTGTTTCTTCTGTTTCTGAACCATTTCTAAAGAGGCATGAAAGAAAGACAAAATTGGTTGTAATCAATGCAAGATTTCACATAACACCTACCATGAAGTTTTAAATTGCCAAAAAATTTATAAGTCAGTTAAGCCTAAGCATTGCCAGCAAGGAACTCTCTGACCTTGCAAAGGCAGTTTCATGAAGTTCATCCTTCCTTGCTTTGCCTGTGTTATTATGGAGAGCTTCGGGTGTGTGCAACTGTGAGCACCCAACTGCATCCATAGCTTCTGTGGGCCCTGCTTGTACTGCAATCCCAGATTTTAAACCTCCTCCTCTAACCTGCCTAGAACCTATTTACACCTCTCAGCTTACAGAGAGAACACTCTGAACCACATGGCCACTATTTCTTTAACAGTAGCTATTATAAATATAAGTTATGGAAATAACTTTTTAAGTCTCGCTACAGTGGCATGGTGCCCCGTGTTGTACAACATAGACCACAGGCTTTCATCTACTTCAAACTTGTGTAACTGACCTTGTATTTTCCACCACATTTACTGTGGTTACTTTGCATGCCAAATGTAAATTGTATAGTGAAAATGGCCCCTTTCTGGCATAAAACTGCTTGCCTTCCAATCTTACCTGTATTACTTTCACAAAAGTCATATCTTCTTTTGGCATAAGTATGAAATTCCAGCCCTCCTTCCTTTTCTCTCACAGTTGAGAGAACAGCAAAGTATTGGCTCTAACTCCATAATATGTCATCTTCTCATGCTGGGAAGTTCCACACCAGCATCCTCTTTGCAGCCCCAGAGTCCCTATTCTGAATCATTGGTAGAGCTACATAGACAATGCATTTAGAAAGCTGTGTCACAGGCATTGTTTCTTTAGTAAAGGGCACATATAATGTATATGCCACTATATTAAGTTGAATAAACATGAATCACAATGTCATATACAAGGGAAGGCCATGAGATTCCCCCCATTCTTTTCACTTTTCTGATTTTCCTTTTTAAAAAATTAATTAATTAATTAATTAATTAACTGATTAATTTGAGGTACCCGTGTTCAAACTCATGACCTTGCACTTGCCAGGTAGGTACTTGTGCCACACAGCTATCTCCCCAGCCCTCTTGTCTGACTTCCTACAATATAGCTAAGCAGAGCTTAAGGAATTTCACTTACCCTGAAAACATAATTATCACAATGAATTCTATTAGCCAGTTCATTCTTCTCCACTAATTCAGGGTAAGGATTATGTTCAAAAAACTGTTTCAGAATCTGTAAATCATCAGCTGTAAATCTGTGTCATGGTCTTCCCTTTTCATATTTTCTTTCATACTCTGATACTCTGTCTGCCTTCTGATTATCTTCTTGTCCTGGACATTCTGGAAAGTGTGCAAGAGGAAGAAAATGAGGAGTGAATATCAGTAACATCAAAGGAAAGAAATAGCCTAAGAACTTGTACAGGAAGACACACACTACACTTAGGACTACTGTAAGTAATAATGTACTAAAACCTTATCTTTCAGACTATGAAGATAGATAGAAATGATTGACACATGTGTAGGACCAAGGCCCAAAACTATAATGCCTAGATTCTGAGATACAAGAATTGTTCATTCACCAGAAGAAATGCTAGGAAACTGTAGTGACACCCGTCTTCAAATGATTAAATTCAGTAATCAGTGAAATAAAATTATGCGTGATTTATAGAGTAACAAAGTGTTTTTAGACATGAAATAAATTCATTCACTATAAATGAGGGCACATGTACAATAACTCAGACATGTAAAGATCTACATGTAGAGATCTACATCAATTCCACAGCTCTCAACACACCTATCTCTCAGGACAACTACTATGTTGTACAAGAAGAAAACAATGCTGAAGAGAAGTTGTGATCCTTGTGGACTACTATTGTCAAGGTAATATGGTTTAACTTGTACAGAATATGCTATGACATTTTACAAAAACAGTAGAGATATTATTTATTGCAGGAACTGTACCTGTGCTGCCCACAGTAGTTACATTGGTATAGACAATATCATGAAAATGGTGCTGTTAGGAATTGAGGATAGGAAGGAATAGAGGTCAACATTTAGTAGTCACAAAGTGAGTGTACCAGACAGGGGAGATGGGTGGGTGACTGGCAATTGCCATGGTAATGTTGAGGCTGACCAGGCTGATGCACAGGGTGTCACCCAGTGTTTTGCTGCTGTTTTTGACATTCTGAATACTCATCAGGAGCCCCATGACTCTTCCGCTGGTGAACCATTCCCTGCCCACTAAAATCATGATGGGAAAGGAAGGAGGTGGTATGCTGGCTTTGTCCAGGTTTAAAAGAGGCCCTGTCAAGGTACTTCCAGGAGCTGTAGGACAAATCAAGAGTCAGATATGGAGCTGAGAGAAAGGCTACTTCCTGGGCTACCTGTATATTCCAAAGGAGAAACTGGTCCCATGTTCATGGCCTTGGCCAGGAATCCAGATGAACCACTTGTTCAAGTGGAGCCTTTTATGCTCCCAGGGGAAAACACTGGAATGCACCCTGGGGAAACTCTTGTTGAGGAAAGGAGATAAGCTCAGCAAAACGCATGGTGAATGGAGCCAAGCTGTTCTGGTTAAGAGGACTATTCTGGTCAGCAAGGACTCTCCCTCTCACACTAGGTAACAGTCTGGCTCTTCTGTTTTGGAACCAGTTCTAAAGGCAAAGAGAAAAGAATTTTTATAATATACTTTGATTATTTTAAAATTTTTATAGAAATATGTAAAACAAAACTATATAACAAAATGATAAGAGAATAAACACTGTTAATATTGCTATCTCTAATGTAGCTACTAAGAGTACAAAATATGAATATAAAAATTTCTCCAGTGTACAGTAGTTGAAAGTTTTTTAAATAGTGAACTAGGAGCACTGCTATAATTGACTTACACTTTTTTTTTTTTACCTTTCTCCCTTTTCTTTTCTCATTCTATTTTCCATTCCCTCATTCTCATTCCTTTTCTCTTTTAAATCGGTTCTTCTCAGTTGATAATCTCTATTGTGTACTTCAGACCTTCAGACTGAAAGATTAAATGGGAAATGTTTATTTTATTATTTCATTGTACTTTTCAGACTTTATTTACTCTTTCAAGTCATTGCACTATTGATTCAATAATGTTTACACATGCAAGTTTGGTTTATTTTGCTTATGTTGATGGTTTCTGGTTGAATCCATTTACCTATAAAAGCCACAAGTTTATCTTTTGTATAGCTGAGTAACTCTATTGAATAAAATGTCACATCTTTTTTATTCATTCCACAGTTTTTGGGTATTTGAGTTGTTTCCCAAGGCTTAGCTATAGTGAACTGTGCTGCCAACTCTTGGTTTCTAAAAAATCCCTACAGTGTAGTTGTGCAATGAAGAAATATCTATAGCTTAGTTTAGACTCTGCTTCATTACTAATGAGCTTTCTGACCTTGAGGAGGCAGGAACAATAGTGGTCACCATCTCTGTTGGCACTTGCCATTATAAGAGCTTAACGTGTGTACATTTGCACATGCATCTCTACCCAAAGGTTCCAGTGGCTCTCTTGACTGTGCATTCCCCAGATTTCAAAATCTTTCCTGTCCCCTCTGTGCAATGTATTTATAATCAAACACCAGCTATCAGACAGAATGAACACTGTGAAATGCATTCTCACATCCTCATTTAATCTCACAGTTATAACTATAAGTGGTGAAAATATCATTTCACATATGCTACCTCACTGAAAATAATGCCTCATGATACAAAAGTTTTAAAGTTCTCTTGAAATTGTGAGGTTCTACATGGTGGACAAGATCAACGAAACCTCTTCCTCTTATACTTTAAACTGTTCTAGCTGAACTCTCATTTTCTATAACCTTTGGGTAGAAAAGTTAAGTATATGGAACTGTACAAACTTCAAGCTCTCCATCATGATATCTGTAAGGTTTAATTTACTTTGGCAAAGTTAACACATGCAATTAAACATTCCCAGTGTCTCTGGCATAGAACTGTACCTCTTCAAGTCACCTCACATTATTTACCCAAAATGCAAACCCTCCATTGGCTTAAGACAAGCATTTTTATTTTTTCTTTCAAATTCTTCTCTAATTACCTGCATATTTGTATAGCAAAGCACCAGCTCTACGTTCAGAATCCACAGCCTTGCACTGCTGGTTGTTCCATAGCTATTTCTCAGAAATATTGTGTTTAATAAAGTAATGTGTAATGTGTATATAACCAGACCCAGGTCTAATCACCATACACTAAACTAAAATCAAAATGGATTAAAGATATAAATATTAAAAGAGAAACCCTAAATCTCCTAGAGGAGAAAATCGGAGAAAATCTTGAAGACATCAGGGTAGGCAAAGAGTTCATGGCCAAAAATCAAAGTACATATTTAACAGGTGAAAGAATCAACAATTGGAACCTCCTCTGGCTGAGAAGGTTTTTCATGTCAAAAGAAATTACCAACAGAGGGAAAAGACAACCTACAAATTTCAAACAGATTTTAAGTAAGAAGGCTTGAGACAAAGTTCTTCTATCTAGAATTTATAAAGAGCTAAAACCATTAGGGCCCCAAAATTCAAAGACTCAATGCAGAAATGGCCATCCAAGATGAACACAAACTTTTCAGAGAAAGAAATTCAACAAGCCTATAAGTACATGACGAAATGCTCCACATCGCAAGACATCTGTGAAATGCAAATTAAAACAACACTTAGATATCATCTCACTCCAGAAAGAATGGCTATCAAAAGTCCAGTGCTTTTTTTAAACTGTTTTTACAATATTGAGGAATGAACTTGGGACCTTGTGCTCATCAGACAGGCACTCATGCCACTGAGCTATCTTTTCAGCCTATGAATGGCTATCATAAAGAAATCAACCAACAACAAATGTTGGAGAGGCTGTGGGGAAAAGGGAACCCTTCTCCACTGCTGATGGGAATACAGATTGGTGCAACCATTATGGAAAGCGATGTGGAGGCTCCTTAAAAAATTATAACTGGAAATCCTACTCAATCCAGCTATCCCACTAGTGGCAATTTTTCCAGAAGGACCAAAAACATCATATCATAGAGATATCTGTGCACTTATGTTCATAGCAGCACAATTTGTGATAGCCAAAACTTGGAAATAACCAAAATGCCTATCATCTGAAGAATGGTTGAAAAAGATGTAGTATTTTCATAAAATGGAATATTACTCAGCTAAAAGGAATGAAAAACCAGAAGACTGATATATAAATAGATGTATCTTGAGCATATAGTCATTAGTGAAATAAACCAGACCTACATATGCAAATATCATATAGTCTCCCTAGTATAAGAATTCAAAAGAAGTATTAAAAAAAGAAAGAAAGAAAGAAAGAAAGAAAGAAAGAAAGAAAGAAAGAAA
>PVKN010024912.1:0-14303 GCA_004027915.1 Capromys pilorides | reverse complement strand
AGATGACAAAGCCCTGTGTGTGCATACTCTTGTCCCCGTGTCTATGCCCATGTGCCATAAACACTTCCCTCCACTCTCCATGGACATAGAAGATGGGGGACAAGCTCTGTCCTAAAGCTCCAGGCTTGGCCATTGAGATAGCAGAGGTGGGGACAGTGGGTTCCTGTGGCCCTGAGTCAGTGTGCTCTTCAGGGAATGCAGTGATCCTCAAGCCCTCAGAGCTGAGTGAGAACATGGCGAACCTGCTGGCCACCATCATCCCTCAGTATCTGGACAGGGTAAGGTACTTCGTGGCTCCAAGATGAATATTCTTGGGGCCTGGTCTTTGGGGCTTGAAAACTAGTGAATTCTTGCATCCAAGGGCCAAGCCTCAGGAGTGAAGCTCCTAGAAGCTGCCCTCTCCTATCAGGGTGATAGAATACTGAGCAGGTCAGGGTGCCAGGTGCCAGTGGTTAGCAGGGGTGGGCAGTGGTACCAAGCTGCAGGGCTGCAGTATCAAGCCATGCCCATGCCTATGGGCAGCAGTGAAGAGTTCAGTTTTTGCTGAGGCTCCCTTTCTCCTTGCACGGAAGGACCTGTACCAAGTGATCAACGGGGGTGTCCCTGAGACCACAGAGTTACTCAAAGAGCGATTTGACCACATCTTGTTCACGGGCAGCACAGCCGTGGGGAAGATTGTTATGACGGCTGCTGCCAAGCACCTGACCCCCGTCACGCTGGAGCTAGGAGGAAAGAGCCCTTGCTATGTGGACAAGGACTGCGATCTGGATGTGGCCTGTCGGTGAGGAGGCTGGGCATGGCAGGGCTGCAGTGGCTATTCGGTCTGCCAAGTGCTGCAGTGCTGCTCTGAGTAGCAGTTAGTTCCCGTCCCCACAGAGCCTGCACAGAAGCTCCGGGGGGTGCTGGGAACTGGGGGGATGCCAATCACAGAAAAGGCACAAGGAGTCCAGAAAGGCTTTCAGGAGGAGGAGAGATGCAGGTGGAACTCTGCCTGCTTAGGCATCACTGGAGACCCGGTGCTCCCAGCAGAGGCTGCAGAAGGGGTGGGGCGTTCAGTAAACTTCACCAAGTCGAGGCCTGGCTAAGGCAGGGATCACCTAGAGCTAGATATCATGACTAAGGAGAAGAGCCCTCGCCGTGTAGGGTCTTAGGATTCTCATCCAGGCCTCCCACCCTTGCCAGGGCTCTGACCACCTCTATACCCCACAAATGTGGCCCTTTGAAACAGGAAGTGCAAATGGACAATTCACTCAGCCATAGGGGTCTGTAAACTATGATCAGAAATGCATGGAGCTCCACATGTCCCAGATGTCCTCTAGAAATTCCCAATCTATCACACATGAGGTGAGGACCCGCAGGCTTCCGACGGTCCTGTGGGCAGGGGAGGCTGCTTAGGACTCCACGGTAGCAACTGGCAGCTCACAGCTCCAACTTATGGGCGGGTTCCCCTACAATGCTGAGCCACTAGGCCGTGGCCCTGAGCACGCAGTGTCCTTGGGGAGCTCCCTGAGGACCCCAGAATATAGCCCCCTTGGGGATTTTCACAGACGCATCGCCTGGGGCAAATTCATGAACAGCGGCCAGACCTGTGTAGCCCCTGACTACATCCTCTGTGACCCCTCAATCCAGAACCAAATTGTGGAGAAGCTCAAAAAGTCACTGAAAGTGAGTAAGGGCCCCCAGGGGCTGTGGGAGAGAAGCAAGAGGCATAGGCTGGACATGATGTGAAAATTGACATCAAAATTTAAGCAAGTGCTGGATTTTTTCCTTCTGAGTGTAAAGGTGATACATGCTCATTGTGGGTAACTTAGGAAAGATTAAAACACATAATGAAGGCAAAGGCCTCCTGCTGTCAGGTGGTGGGGAGACCTCAGCCATGACCAAAGCCCATATCCCTCCCTAACTCTCATCTTTTCTCAGGAGTTTTATGGAGAAGATGCCAAGAAGTCCCATGATTATGGCAGAATCATCAATGCCCGGCACTTCCAGCGGGTGATGGGTCTGATCAAAGGCCAGAAAGTAGCCCACGGCGGCACTGGGGAGGAAGCCTCCCGCTACATAGGTGTGTGTCCTGCTGCCTGGGTCCTCGACAAGTGTGCAGCACCCGAGCACAGACACTTGAGAGGCAGGCACAAGTCTGTGGAGACACGAGCCACTCTATCAGCAGGCCTGGGGTTGGTTCTGCCCTCTGCAGCAAGGGGCTGAACGTGGCTTCTAGGACACCCCAGAGGCTTCCTCCCACAGGCCAGGGACTAGGGCATCATCTTCCTCCATCTCTATGCATCAGATGGGGTCCGCAGAGGCCACAAGAGTCCCAGGCTGCCAAGATGTGAGGCTGCCCCCTGCTCAGCCTGGGGGTGACCAGACGTGGCCCCTTTGGCGACTCCCAGTTTGTCAAGGAAACAAGTGAGCTTCAGGGGACCCAGGTGGCTGACAGATTGAGAGTCACTCCTGCCACACAAGTTAAACCATAGTGTTCCCATGGTCTGAGACAAAGGTGGAGGCTGGAAAGACCTCGCCAGGCTTCTTCCTGCTCCTCTTAGCAGCTTCCTCTGAAAAGAGGTGGGGGCAAGAGCTAGATACACAGGATGTACAGGGGCCTCAGCACCTGCTGACTCTGGTTTGTTTCCTGCCTCAGCCCCCACCATCCTCACAGACGTGGACCCCAAGTCCCCAGTGATGCAGGAGGAGATCTTCGGACCAGTGTTGCCCATCGTGTGTGTGCGCAGCCTGGAGGAAGCCATCGAGTTCATCAACCAGCACGAGAAGCCGCTGGCCCTCTACGTGTTCTCCAGCAGCGACAAGGTGGGCTCCTCTTGGCTGCAGTGCCTGCAGAAGACAGGGCCTGGGTTCCTTGCAGCTGTGTGACCTTAGGCAAGTCACTCCACTTCTTGGAGCCACTCTGGCCTCGTCTCTAAGACCAGGACAGAAGCATCCCCCTGAGAACTTTAGAGTCCTGTTCAGCACCACAGGAGCTGTTTTTTTTATTATTTCACTGAATGGTGCTGAGGGCTGTCTGGTCTTTGTATGGGGACAAGGGTGCTGGAGAGAGTGACCCGGGTGAGGATGCAGGAGCTGGCGCTGGGGCTCTGTAGTCTCCACCAGCTTGGTTCTTGTGGCCCACAGGGTAGGAGGGAGGCTGGGCATCTCCTGGGCAGGATTGTGAGATCAGCACCAGGTCTTGGTGTAGGTGATTAAGAAGATGATTGCAGAGACATCGAGTGGTGGGGTGACAGCCAATGATGTCATTGTCCACATCACCATGCACTCTCTGCCCTTTGGGGGTGTCGGTGAGTCTGGGGTTGGGTCACTGCCACCTGCCTCCCTCCAAGGGCCCCTGGGGAGGACAACCCTCAGGAGACTGAGGAGGGCCAGGAGCACCCAGGGACCTCAGACTTCCTCCAACCTTCCCATCTGTGCCCCAAGCCTTTGCCCTAGAGTCTATGGAAAGTAGAAGTCACCTGGTATACAGGCCTGTTTCACAGAGGTCCCACAGCTAGGGCATGTAACCATTTATGATGTAGTTGAGATGAGACTCTTCCTGGACACCTTTTGTCCCCAGCATGGATGTCCTGGTGGATACCCTAGGGATTGGCCGCCTCCCATGAGCATATAGGTACAGCTGGTGTGGGCTCCTTGCCCTGAGCAGGCTTTTCCACAGGGCACAGTGGCATGGGGGCCTATCACGGCAAGAAGAGCTTTGAGACCTTCTCCCACCAGCGCTCCTGCCTGGTGAGGTCTCTGAAGAATGACGAAGCCCACAAGGCCAGGTACCCGCCAAGCCCAGCTAAGGTGAGAGGCAGGAGGTGCTGTTGGGGAGTGGGCTATCCAGGACATCGGCCAGGCCCCAGTGCTCACTGATCCCTGCTGCTGCTTCTACAGATGCCCCGGTACTAAGGACGCTGCTCCATCAGGCCCATCTGCATTTGCTCCTGCTGGAGGGTGAGATGCCCTTGCTGACTCTCCTGCCTGTTAGAGAACTGCTTCTGGAGCCCCAACCCTGCCTTTTGTTCCCCTCTGGCCTGTGCATGCCCCTACCTCCCAGATAGACCCGGTTCTCTCCTCTCCAAATCCGCAGCTCTTGCTAGACTCAGACCAATAAATCTTTCTGAGTGAATAGTTAAACAATGTACATGATGCTTCTTTTGCGTGCTGCACCAGTCAACCCTGTCTAACCCAATTCCACTGCCCCTCAAGGCTTGGTCATTCTGATGAGCCCATGAAGACCCCCCAAATGGTTCCATACCCACAGGTGGCTGTGGTATTGGGTGATATCTGTCTTCCATTTACACTTTGGGATGTCACCTCCATTCCCAGTGTGTCTAGCCAAGGAGATGCCAAGGCGGCTGAGCCTTGATGACAAAGTGGCTTCTCACCCAGAGGCAAAAAACTCTTCTCAAATCAGACATGGCGTCAAGGACAGGGATTGCTCCACATGACAGCACAATGGTCAACAAGAAGCCCTTTGCTACCATCGGGGTACTGCAAAGGACAGAAAGCCCAGTCAGCACCAGGACCCCTGATGCCCTTGACAGATTTCTGTTAGACACCCTCTCATCTCTGGGTCCGTCCTCAGGGGCCTGCAGCCCCATGCTGTCACTAGCTGCCCCAGGCCCTGCCTCTGCTGGAACTGTACCTCTGCCTGCACTGCACCAGGCACTGGTGCTCCCAGCAAAGGCCTTGGATCCGCCCCTGCACCCTGCTGTCCACTGTGGCTTCTCTTCCTGCCTTGTTACCCTTTCTATACTGACCTGACCACATCTCTAGAACCTCACACCTTACATCTAAAACTCAACCCCCACACTAGAGCAACCCAAACAGCCTTTTATCTCCTTTCTCTTCTTCCTCTAGTGAGGAGCAGTGTAAACTGCTCTTCGTTGTTTGAAGGTAGTAATTTCCCATTTGCATCTGTGATTTATTCCATAAATGTGCAGAGAGGCAGATGGCACCAAAAGCAGCACCCTCTCATAGCCTGCTCCTCTGTAGTTACTGTCTCATTTCTCTGCACTCCTTCCTAGTGAGTCTCAATTGAGTGGCATCTGTGTGACACAAAGCCCACCTCAGGTACAGATGACAACTCCTGAGCCCTTTCCCCATGACTCACAAAAAGCTTGACTTCTGTTTCCTTCCCAAGCAGTCAGGGATTTAGAAGCTGCTTTTGCTAAAATTATCTCCACTGTGGGCTGGGTATGTCTCCTGGGAACCAGTGCAGGATGCTCGTCCTAAGCAGTGGCCCTATGGGTATTTTATGAGAGGGTGGGAACCTAACTTGCAGTAGGCACCTCCCTCCACGTTGCAGAGCTACTTCCTGTCCTAAAAGCACACAGCACAAATGGCCACTTCGGCTCCCAGGTAAAGTTAGTATTATTCTGCTAGGGCTGGGTACCAAACTGGCCCAGACTGGGTGGCTCAAACAGCAGTGCTTTCTCGCAGACCTGGAGTCTGCCGAGGTTGGTCTCTTCTAAGACCACTCTCCTTGGCCTGCAGGCAGCTGCCTTCTCCCCCGTGTCTTTAAAGATCTGTTCTCTGGCTGGGCACATTCTCTACGCCTCTGCACATCCAACTCCCTCTTACTCGGGGCTGCCGTATGACCTTGGTCACCTGTTCCAAAGGCCCTGTCTCCAAGCACAGCCTCAGTCTAAGACTCTGAGATTTAGGATTTCAACATAAGAATTTGGAGATGGGAAACAACACAGTTCAGTCCATAGAGCCAGGATAAATCATGTGTGACAGATGATGCTGTCAGTCCTCTTGAGGACTGTGGTTTATATGGAAAACACATGGATCAGGTTATATCTGCTTGGCTATAAGGGAGTGATATTTCTTTCTGCCTTTGTAAAAGCTTCACAGGTTGACTATGCTTATTGAGTAAGTAAACCATTTTCTTTGTTTGCTGCCTTTGTGGAAATGTGTTCTGGGTTTAGAGATTTCTGTTTTAATTGTATTTCTTAACATGGTGAAGGAGTTCTGAAAATGCAATTCCAAAATATGCCACTTCAGTATTATAATTAGTTCAAACTGAGGTCTAGAACAGCAAGCTACACACAGGAGATGTCTAATAAATACTTGTCAAGTAAACTAATGAGTGAATGTGTTTCTGGTATCCCTGGTGCTTGGTTGCTCTGACTCCCCCCACCTCACGCCATCATCACAGCTCAATTACATGGTTGTAAAGGATAACAAGCTCCACAGAAGTTCTGTGGTGGATCAGCCCGGGAATCTTAATCCTTTTTTAACAAGAAAGGCAACACCCTTCTCAAGGGTGTGTCTCATAGGGTATGTCCTATTGCCCTCATCAAAGCTACGTGGGGACTCTCTCCAAGGTGAGGGTCTCACAAGTAACACCCTGATAAATGACAGTTGTCCCCAGCCAGAGGTAGGAGAAAGGGGATCATCCTGGCTGGCAGCCTTTCCACACCCTCATGGCCCTATGTCTTGATGAAATGAACCCACTAAGAGGCAAGGAATCGAAGGCTTGGATGTGATGGCATTTGGCCAAGGTCTCACTGTACCATGGCTCAGGAGCACCTGCCTTTTGCTGACACCACAGCGACTTCTTGTCAGGAGGTAGTGACAGAGATGAACGTGCTCGACCTCTAGGAGAGAAGGCTCCGAGCTCACAAGGGTGTTGCCGATGTGTTCCAGAAGGAGGAGCTAGAGCATACAGTACCAGCCACAATTATCTCTCTTCTTCATCCTCTTTGTTCTCTTTTTCCTATTCATCATTACTACAATACAAGTCACAATACAAACTTATCCGGAAAGCCCCAAACCTGATCTTTTCTCAACCTGCCTGTTTGCCAAGTTAGACTTGAACTGAAAACAGCTGAGGAAAACACTTGGCCTAGCCTCACGTGCTGATTCGACCTACTTGATTGTTCTTTCCATTACACAGATTAAGGAATAGGCTTTAAAAATGCACAAATACCATTCAAGACTTCTAAGCCATAACTATTTTCCAAAACACAAATGACCAAGAACAGTCCCAAACTAATGAGCTAGCCCGGGACATTTCTGGGCTGCCCACCACTGTCGGGAATACACTGACGTCGCAACCCACAGTTGAGAAGCCACCGCCTGCCCAAATCACCCTGGGCGCTTGCTTCTTTCTGGTGCTTAAAACCTCATATTGAGACATTTTGATTTTGTAATCATCATTTCTCTCAAGTGAAAAGTTAAAGCGCAAACTTTCAATCCATAGAAGGCTTTCCACCCTTGTTACATTTTGCTAGTACCCTTTATCCTTTGTCACTGTTATAGAGCAGAAAGGAGGATTTCGTCCCATGTTTGATCATACAACAAATATTTCTTGAGTAACTCCTGGGGTTGGCTGCATACCGAACAAACAAGGGCCATACTTCAGGGGAGCTTGTAGCGATTGGAGTGTTTAGTTGGGCTAGGTTGCCTTATGTTCCCGCAACAAGCTCTCCTCAAAATGCTGTTTACCCAGCAGGAGGATGGTAGGGCTGCTTCATGAAGTTAGTCAGAAATTCCACCATCTCCATGCAGGGATGGGGGTTCACCCAAGCAGGGAGAGAAAAACGGGGTGAGGTGCATCTAGGTCACTCCTGCTCCCACCCCATTGGCCAGAACATGGCTCACAGGCTGAAAAGGTGCTAGAAAACAAGGAAAAACAATGGCTATTTGTTGTGTAGAAAATGTCTCTCCCATGCAGCCAGAGAAAGACAACAAACATGGATAAATAAGCAAGAAAACAACTCTCTAAATGCAGTGTCATATAAAGAATGGAGAATCTGCTGCACGTACAGAGGACCAGCTGAAAAGCCAGCTGGTGGAAAGGTAGGCGGGTCATGTAGTAAGGCACGGGGCCCAGGGTGCAGACCCGGACCCAAGGGGACTCTTATTCTTCCCCAACTACAGCCATTGCAGGCAGGCTTCCTTCCCGCCCTCTGCTTTGGATGACAGGGACCTACCTCCAGGCCCTCACCACACCTCTCCCAGCCCTGGCTGTCTCTCTGCTCACCCTCCCCTGCAGTCCTTGGGGCTTTCCCATAATGAGCATGTCCCTTCCCTTTTGAAATAACAGCTGAACCCAAATTCAAAAACAAAAATTAAGAAAATGAAATCCATCATCTTATACTCCAGAAGTCTGGACGGAAAAGGATGCCAGACTTCCACTCTGAGCTCCAGTTCTGCCTCTGATGTTCTCTTGGCTTCCCTCCTCCTCCTGCAGGTCAGCATCGCCCTTGGCGACAGCAGATGTGCCAGGCACTGTTCTGCCCTGGACAAATCCATCCTTTATGCCCCTTGCCTCTTCATTAACAGAATTCAATCTTCAGAATTTCTCTTAAAATTATGATGACTAGGATCCTGAGGTTTAGATTACATGTTGTGATACAGAGTCTGGGCAGTGATTTTTTTTTTTTTTTTTTTTTGTAGTGCTCTTTGAATGATCTAACATTCTGTCAGGGTTGGCATAAGCCAATAATGAAGCATGGTTCCCCCACCAGAGATAATTAAAGATGATCATGTGAACTAGGGGTGAGCAGCAGGATCTGAGGGGGAAGTCAGTGTCTACTGGGAGTCCAGGCAAAGATTCTGTGGGGGTCTAGATTGAGATGATTATAGTCACTCTGGTCACAGCTATCATTTTTGTCTCTAGATGATCCTGGCATGCATACCAAGCCTTAGAGAACAATAAAAGCCATTAAGATAGCTATCCAAGCAAGCTGTGCTGTCCACTAATAACCAGATTATTTCTTAATTGGCCAGAACTTGCTAGTAGGTTTTGAGAGAGGCCAGCTGTGCTCTGGGTAGCACAGCCCATCTTTGCCCATCTTAGCATATAAACCCCTTTCTCCTGCCTGGGGGGTGCAGATTCACCAGTACATTTTTGCCGAAGGCACACTCCTGCCCCCTAAGTCCCCAGTTCACTGCGCTTTTGCAATCCTGATCTTTCTGCCTCTTCCTTTTGGTCCCATGGCTCCTTCTGTCTTCAGCAGCCAGTTCCTATACCTCCACACTGGGTTGCTCTAAGAGCCAGGGTTCCCACAGCTATTTCAGTTAATATAACCAGTTACCATAACCAACCATACTGGTCTTCTTCTTGCCTTTCAGTCAACTCCTTGTTCCAGAGTCCTCTGAGCAGGGACCCCTACCTGAGATTTCTTCTCATTCTAGACACCTGGGTACTAGGTACTGATTCCTCACTCAAACCACCGTCATCACTAAACTCCCTCTTCTAATCCAGCAGGAAAGATGATGGGGTGTTGGGAGTCAGGAGACTCTGTTGCTTCTTATTTGCTCTAGGACTATAGCAGCCAGCTCTGTGTGGGAAACAGAAACCACTCCAGGTATATTCAGTTGGAACAGGTTCAATAAAGGCAGTAATCAAAGGAATACTGAGTGTCCAACAATGTTTCCTGGGATGCACCAGATTTACATACTACA
Source organism: Capromys pilorides (assembly GCA_004027915.1). Taxonomy (NCBI): domain Eukaryota; kingdom Metazoa; phylum Chordata; class Mammalia; order Rodentia; family Capromyidae; genus Capromys; species Capromys pilorides. The sequence goes on along the minus strand of PVKN010024912.1, from coordinate 4,892 downwards.
ATCCACCTCTGGGACTGTGAACTTCAAGAATTTACTGCTTCAGATTCAACCAAGGGACCAGAAGATGGGGCCTGGGAAGCCAGTGCATATGACCTTAACTGCCTTTGGATCCTGGCAAAAGAGATGAGTAGACAGACACAGGACTGGTGTCAGACCACCTTGGATGCAAGTCCACACGAAGTGCCTCTGAAGGGAAGAACTTAATTCTTACCCAGGGCCCTGGATTCACAGAATCCTGAGAAATGTGGCCTTTAGCTTTCTGGCCACTTATGAACAAAATCTATGAGCCCTGATGCTAGAGACCAGCTGGCCATGCCCAACACTGCAGGGTGGATGCACAGTTCCTCTGATCCTATATCTTGTTGTACAAGTTGGTTATATCTATGCTTGTCTCCTAGGGGTGATGCGGGATTAAATGAGATTGCGCAGGTAAAGCACGTGGCATGACACCTTCCCAGGGGATAATTAGTGTTAGTGATTAGTATTTCTGACACCTCCTCCTGCACTTAGCCTCTTATTCTAAGATAATCTCCCAAAGTTCTTCAGTGGCTAGAAAGTTTACGGAAGGCTTAGAAAGAATGATCCCAAGATGGTGGCCCAGCCACAGGTCAGAGGCCACCAAGACCCTCACTTGACCCAGATCTCCCTGGACAGGCTGTTTTCTCGGTTCCTCCAATCTGTTCAGCCTTGCCAGGGCAAAGCTAACTGCCAGCCAAGACTGTTATATAAGCTGCATCTTTTCTTTTGTTTACAGGAAATTTTGAAAACACCAAATGGGCTTGGCCTAAGCTGCTTAATTCCTTAAGGCAACAGAAACTGTCCGGGCAAGCAAAGCGGTTAGCGGCACGCAAAGCAGCCTTCCAGGCCAGCAGCCAGGACCAACAGGACAGGCAGCCACTGGCAGGCTCCGGGTCCACCCCCTCTTCCCTCCAAGACCCGGATCTTGAGGGCCTGGGAGACACCTGTGTGTACACTCTCACTAGGACTGGGCCCACTGCCTCAGTTTCCCTGCTTGGCTCTGAAGTTCTCTGCCCTAATGGTAGCCCTCCACTAGGCCAGACCCTGGCTCTGGGAGCCAAGTTTATTGTTCTGAATAATTTGAGAATGTTTTTCAGCTTTTCCCAACATGTTGAACACTATTCAGCCTCTTAGAAAAGCAGGAATAGGAAACATCTCACCTGGGTGGGGACAGAGGAGAGAGACAGGTGAGGAAAAGAAGTAACCCCCTCTGTGCTTTGACTCCAGTTTCTAAATGCGCAGATGAGGAGAAAGCCCGTGGCCTTTGTTCTCTCAGGTGACAATGGTGTGGAGCAAGTGTCAGCTTGCCAGAGAAGCATCTTTCCCATCCTGGGCGTGCAGCCCAGCCCTGGTCCATGGTGCCGCACTCACAGAACATCTTCACTTTGCACTGGGCCAGACATGATCTCACAAGTCCTTGTGTGACCTTGGTTTGAGACAGACAACTGTCTCCCAAAGCTCATACTCCTAGTAGAAGTTTATAGGGTTGGAAATGGAGGAGAAACTGGAAGTAATACTCTCCCTTCTTCAAGAAGCTGAAGGGATGAAACCAAAGGAGACCCAGCCCCTGCAGATGTCCTGGCATAACAAGGGAGCCTTCCCGAACATCTGACACTGAGCTTGTGCAGGCCAACATTTGTTACGTAGGAAAAAAAAATGTGTTTTTTATTTTGTTTTGTTTTTTTCTTTCTTTGTTAAGCCTGTGCTCTGTGATGCAGGTTGGAGAGGCCCATGTGTAGCCCATGTGGTGCCATAATTCCTCTGCACAATGCCCATGGCAGACATTGCAAATTGATCTCCACACACTTGTGCTGAGTTGTCTGAGGTTCACAAAATGGCACTGCAGGACAATGTGGTCAACTGAGAAAAGCCAAAAGGCTGGAGAAAAACCTAGTTGCTACTATTATTATTTGAATGTCTTCACCAAGCTCGAGTTGAAGTTCAATTGCGGTTGCTACAGCGTTAAGATGTAGAACCTTTCCAGGGTGACTAAGCCGTGAAGACTCTGCTCTCACGAATAGAGTAATGCCATTATCATGACCACTTGTTTGTTATTACAGGGGTGAGTCTGTTATGAAAGGAGAGTCTCTCTCTCTCTCTCTGTCTCTCTCTGTCTCAGTCACTCTCTGTCTCTGTCTCTCTCTATCTGCCTCTGTCTCTCTCTCTCCATCTCTCTTTCTCCTTCTCTTCCCCCCACCATAAGACAACACAGCAACAATGCCCTTGGCAGATGCCAGCCCCTCCATCTTCCCACCCTCTGGAGTTGCTTACTACATAATACCAATCTCAGCAACTGATTGGAAAGCAGAGGAAAAACCTGGCTCAGAGCCCCTACCAGCCTTCTGGAAAGCAGGGAAGAAAGTGGGTAACCCTAGTCTTGGGGGAGTAAAAGACCCTCTCTGAATTCTTTCCTGCTCTCACCAAGGCAACAGGTCTAGGGCTGGTCCATCATTGTAGACCCCAAGCTGAAGCCTCCAAGCTCCCTGCCTCAGAATCCCATCACAGTGCCTGGGGCTGTAGGAGCACCCCAAGGCCGGGGTGTGTCACTCCAGGTGCTCCCGCTGGTGCACCACCTCTTGATGCCATAAAACAAGGCTGCTTGCTACTTCTGGCAGCCTGCTTCCTACTTTCCATGCCATGAGCTCTTTCTCCTCTGCCATGCCCTGGCACCATGCTGCACTGTCTTGGAATCAGCCAACTATGAACTCTAAAACCCCTACAAACTGTGAGACAAAATAAACCTTTTCTCCTTTAAACTGTGCATGTCAGGTATTTTGTCCCAGAAATGACCAGACCTTTAGCACATGAGCCTTCGTGGAATACTTCAGGCCCAAGCTATAACATGTATCTTATGGACTCCAACAAACATAGCAACGTATATGCGTGTTAGAGTAGCCTACAGAATAGTTTTACTACCCTAAAAATACTCTGTGTTCCACCTACTCATCCTCTCTCCCCAGTGACACCTGAGCAACACTGAGCTTTTTGCTGTCTCCACACATCTCTACAAAGTCCTAATCATACAGTAGTTAAGTAGCCTTCTCAGACTGGCTTCTTGCCCTTAATAATCTGCATTTAAGTTTTCTCCGTGTCTTTTCATGGGTTGATAGCTTATTTCTTTTCATCACCAGGTAGCATTCATTTCTAGTTCCTACCAACCTTTCTCCAGACAGAAATGCTCCACTACCTTCTGAGCTCTGGAGCCCTAGTCCTTGGCAGGTATGGAACGGAGGCACTGTTACTGCTGAGGGCTTTACTGGCTGCCTCTGTCCCTTGCCTTGCCCCAAGGCCTTAGAGTGCCAAACGTTACATCAGGGACTGAACCCCTGGCATTTGTGATGATTAGGGCTGGGCTTGGGAGGTGCCAGGAAGGCTTCTGATAGTCACTTTAGAGCACCAGGTGTTGGGGGCACACACTGCACAGTAAAGATAGCCAAAGTAGGATGTGCTGGTGATGCCACTGCTCAGCTGCTCAGTGTCCCATCTTTTAGGGGACCCTGTGCTCCTCAGGTAGTGAGCTTTCCCTTCCTTTCTGCATCCCTTCCTATCATGGGCTGGCTCTTGCCTCAGCCTTCCAGGAATTTCTCTCTGGGACTGAATGTGTGGAGCAAAATAATTTTCCCAGTAATTTCTCTCCTCTGCCTTCCCTCACCCTCTCTTCTCCTCCCTTTCTCTTTCCTTTCTTTTTTGGCATTACCCTAAGTTAGTTTCTACTGATTCCATCCAAGAGCCGTGACTGACACAGAAATTGGCACAAGAGAGAAAATCCTAGGCTATGCGTCCCCAGGATGATGAGGGACTTGGAAACACACTATGTCCAGGCAAGGAGAGCGTGCAGGCCACACAGGGACTGACTCCAATGTTCTGTGGGATCAATAGCCCTGTACAGAGGTGAGCTGTGGGACTGCTGGGTGAAACGGGGGTTCCTAGAGCACTGGACAAGTTACAGATGGGACAGTGGATGAAATCCCAAAGTTCTTATGCAGTCATAGTTTGGTGCTCAGGTTGGCCTTCAGATCTGCTCAAAGGCTCCACTTCCACTCCTACCAGCTAAATCCCCAACAGGCATCCAGAGCCTGAACGGTGGAGTTCTGACAGCAGGGGCCAGCTGAGCCACCTGTCACCCCAATCATTGTAGGACATTCATTGGAAAAGCGGAACTGCATTACTTGAAAGTCACTTTCTGTTTGGGGGACTGGAGAGCCGGTGAAACGCCAGTCCTGAGGAAGCAGCCCCCACTGCGTCACCTCACCTAAGGCAGCAGCCTGTGCATTGCACTGCAGCAAAAGTCAATAATCTGCCTCCTTCCCAACCAGCGTGGAGCCTACCTGAGTGTGGGTTGTGGAATTCTAAGACTTTGTGAGGGAGAAGAGTTTCACCTTGAAGAATGCGGGGCTGCGGCAGCTTCCATCGAAGTCATCCTGGAGAACGCTGTGAGAGAGGATTTTGAAGACGCTCAGCCCCCGACTTGCCCTCAGGAGATGAGCCGAGCCCTGGCCAGCACTGCTGAGTACGCTGAGGGTCAGCACCTCGGTTAGTTTTGATTATTGCTCCTTCCCAGTCTGCTCCTCTTTCCCTGTAACTCTGATGGTGGGACCTTGCTGGCCACACAGGAAACACGTCATGTACACTGCCAGGGAAACAGAACTGCTCTCTTGAAAAAGCCTGGAACATGGAGAAGGCAGTGGAGATATTTCTCTGCCTCTGGGGAGAAGCAAATGGGGCTCAATCTTGGCTCTTTCACATCCTCACCCCAGTGCTCAACTGCTCACCTGTAGTACAGCAAGTGCAGGAGACAGAGGGAACACAGATGGGACCTCTATGCAGGTCTTCCTGGGCAGAGAAGGGGTGGCAGAAGGTGAGGCCACGGTTCT